>VXAY01001870.1:313607-453840 GCA_013399855.1 Oxyruncus cristatus
GTTAATTAAACCCCTTTTAAAATAAAAAAAAAAAAAAAAAAAAGGAATAACATCCCTAAAGACTCTAATTTGCACAATGGACTAAAATCACCTTGCAAACAGAAACCAGCATGTGCCCACTAAGCCACGTGCATCCATTCTGGTGAGAATGTGAAGCTGCAAATGGTGGTTCTAGTTATGAATTATGGTAATTTTCTTAATTAAGTACTGAACTGTATTTTTATTAAGGAACCAAGTTTGTTTGTAAGACATCTATTTCCTTACCTCTGAGCTATCTACAGAGAGAAGGAAAACATTTTTCATATTTTTCACATTTTTCTCTCCAGGTGTTTTGATGCAACAATAAAACAGCACTTAAGATTCTCAATAATGCATGAAGAATTTCAGAAGAATCCCTAAAAAAGGTGTCCTCAGACTGAAGAAAAACTGAGTTCTTTTGTGAGGTAAAGCTTGTTATAATAAATTTCCTATCATTTTGTGTAATGACACTATGCCTTGAGAAAGACCACAGTAACAGCCAAATAAAACAAATTCTCTGCTTTTTGTCAGAAAAAAAAAAAAAATGTTTTTCCTTTTTTTCCACAGCATAGTTTTGTTCAATAACTCTCACGTAAAGATAAACCTAATTTTTTAGTAGAAAAAAAATAGTGTATTTATAATTCTAAATCCTAAAACCTCAGGAAGTATAAAATAAATATTTATAAATTAATTAATTAAAGGCTGAAAAAGGCCCTTGGTCCCTCTTGTTACTGTCCCATTGAGACTGCAATTTTTTTAACAGGACGGATAATTCAGCAATGGCAAATAATTCACACATCTGTAACTAGAACAATAGGAATAGTGAGATGCAACAGCTCTAGGAATATTTTTTACTTTTAACTCCAGTAATCACCCCTTTTTTTTTAAGCTCAGACCCATTCCTGTAGCAGTTAATGCCAAACTCCACTAGGTGTCATCTACTGCTGTATTTCTACTGGGAATATGAAAACGCTGGCACCGAAGATGTCTCGCATTAATATTTCTATATATTAGTCCTTCCTTCTGTCAAGTTCTCGGGATGCATCTATAAATTCCCATTCTATATATTACTTATGCACGTATCTTATTATTACAACCGCTGTTGCTACTCCTAATTAAGCTTATTTTCCACACTTTCTTGAAGGCATGGAAAGCTGCCACGTTCTCAGGAAAAAAAAAAAATAAATCAAACTAACTCCAAAGGAAAACAAAACCTGTTTCACGCCTTTTTATATGACACTCCTTATGCCCGAATACTGCTATTTTTGGATGAACACGTAATTTCTGAGATACAGCTAGAAAGAGCCAGTCACAGGAGACAAGAGAATGGTGTGAGGCTGGGTCGGGGGAGGGTAAGGCCAGATATTGGGAACAGGTTCTTCACCCAGAGGGTGGTTGGGCACTGGAACAAGTTCCCCAGGGAACTGGTCACAGACCAAAGCCTGAGAGAGCTCAAAGGGACTTTGGACAGTGCTCTCAGGCACATGGTGGGATTGTTGGGGTGTCTGTGCAGGGCCAGGAGTTGGACTGGAAAATCCCTTCCAACTCAGGATATTCTGTGATTCTGTGATTATTTCAGCTGTGTAATAACAGCACCTTGGGTGGTTCTGAGAGCTTCTAATTCAGTGTGTATTTGTGCAGGCACCAACAGCATCACCAAGTCTGCATTGCTGAGAGGCAATATTCCTTGGATATGCAGCTGGAGAAGGTAACTAGTACCAAACCCACAACAGTCCAGACACATTCAACTATTTTAAAAAAGAGATCTGACTTTCTACATGTTAAGAAAATTTTTGCAACAACCCCCCCCATGCATAAATCAAATCTACCTCTGGTCATTATAAATGCAACTAAAATGTTCCAGCTGAGATGTGAAACCAGACAATAACAAGATAAATTCGGTTTTCAAATGTACGATGGAGTTCATGTAACATCAGCATAGAAAGGGATCTTTGCAGCTGTCTGAGACACTGATACTGAAACCTGATAAAAAATCCTATCACTCGTGTTTAACACAGATAAACCCCAAATATAAGGACTGAAAGAAAATTGCTGTCAGTGCATTCAGCAGCACAGGGCTGTCTAGGCAAGGAATGGGACCCAGAGGAACTTGCTGTGTTTACCAGAGCAAATAAAACCAGAAGGACTTAATATTCTGAACAGCCAAGATCTCTAGAAGAAAAGAGCTAAAAAGACTGATTCAAGTTGGATGGCATTTCTGGCCCAAGAACAATTAGATATGATAATTTAGATTAATTCAGAAAAGATAAATAACCAGTAAAATGTTAAGGTTCTGGAAGTAACTTCTCAGTTGGGAGTGATAGCTGACCAACTACTTTAAAGGTGGGTATTTCTCCTTTTATCAAAGTTACATCATACAATTCCAGTTGAAAGATGGTAGGAAAAAAAATTGGTTTTTATTAACATTGTTAATGGAACCCTGAAAATGAATGCATACCACAAATTAAATTTGATTTTACTTTTCAGTTTACTAAGCTTAAAGATTTTACTATCTCCAGACATGTCATCTATTTTCTACCTCAGTGAAACAACACACTTTAATGTAGCAATGGTTTACCTCGGATAAGAAACCAGATAGCACTAGTCAAGAATTATTTTAATTCCTTCTTATTGCATTCTTTTTAACATGTTTACAATCCTAGGCCCGTTCTTAGCTACAGTTATTAAAGTGTGGATTTTAAATACTGCAAAATTAATAGTTACCTTCTTTTACAGGGAGTTCATGCTACACATTGGATACTGGATTTGCAGGATTTAAAAGTCTCTTAAAAAATTCTGTGGTTAATTAACTCCTCAAACTTACATACTGCTTTAAAGCTTAGAGCACACTGCATGATTAACTGGGAGGTTAGAGAAAAGAAAAAAAAAAAAAAAGAAAATCCTTTTTTTTTTTTCTAAGAGAGGTTTGGTTCTGGTTTTGTTTTTGTTTTTTTTTTAAGAGGCCCAGATAACAAAGGGGCAAAAATATTCTAATAAATGAAGCAGGATGTTCCCTGCCACTGGATAAGATGTACCAGTCATGTCAGTGAGAAACATTATAGCTCCAAACACTGTCCCATCAGGTGCTTCAAGGCATATGGTCCCCACCAAGGAATGTAAGTGCAGGTGGGAGAAGGCAAAACCCCTCTCTGCTGCTGTCACACTCTTATTATGGCCAGATAATGTACAACCTTAAAGATTGTTCAAGGCCAGGCTGGACAGGGCTTGGAGCAACCTGGTCTGGTGGAAGATGTCCCTGCCCTTGGCAGGGGGGTGGAACAAGATGGCCTTTAAGGTCCCTTCCAACTCAAACCATTCTGTGATTCTACATTTCTCTGTGATGGTTCATAAAAGAGCAAAACCGGAAAATTTCCCAGAGTTCCCAACTTCAAGGTGACTTTTGGGAATCATATTTAGTAAACTAACTCAAAGTAACTGGTAAAGAAACCCCAAAAAACAAAAACCAAAAAAACCTCTGTAGAGATTTCATTTTTTTTTTTATAATTTCATCCATGTAATCAAGACACAATGGAAAATATTTCCTTTATTATTAACAAAGATGGTGTGCCTGGGTCACTTCTTATATCGGCCTCTATTGTATCTCTATGTATTCCTACATTTTCTCTTTAACTGTTTCTGCCAATGACTCCCCTCGTTTCAGTCTCTCTATTAAGAATACCCATAAAATTCTGGTGTGTTAGACAAATAATGCAGTGTCACATCACCCATTTGCACTTTGAATTCCATGTGCTGAATTTGCAAATGAGGTTTCAAATGGCTTCTCTCGACAGTCAGTTAGTGAAAAGCTTTTTATAGCCCACAGATCCCTAAGGATCTGAATCAGCTTACATTTCCACTGTTATGGGAAGCTTTCCCCCCCTCACCTGCCATGTATATTTATTTGCAATATTTCCATATAAGTACTGGTTTACAAACGATGAAGTAGTTGGGCTCTGAACAAAATAACACTATTACCTGTGATTTCATAAGTCAGTCCTAAAAGCCACATTTTTTTCTCACAATATCCCTGCACAAACCCCTGAGGACGGGGAACCCTCACCCCTATTAACTGCTGGTCTTGTACCACTCTCCCTTTTCCCACTCAATTAATTCACTCTTAGTATTAACCAGAAACATCCCAACTTACTAAATATCTTGCCATTTCTCAGGCAAATCCCACAAAACACAAGTGTTACCCTCTGATCTTCGAGGGACATTCGGGAATTGGAGGTGTAGAGAGCACAGTCAGTCCCCAGAGCAACTGCAGGAGCACACAGGAATCTGTAACAAACTCAAACAAATCGGTGAAGATTCAAATTACAACATAAGTCTAATGCTCCCAAATGAAAATGAAAGAAACATTTACTCCTTTGGCAGCTTGGTTTTCCATGCCCTCCCCAAGTACGGAAGGATTCACATCATATCCATGACAGGGACTGTGTATTCTTGAAACATCCAAAAAAGCACGTCTAGCACTAAATACTACAGATTGGTCCTAAAATGGAAGAGAAAGTGCAACTGGAAAACTGGTTTGAATAAAGAAGTGTTTGCACAAACCCTCATGTCCAGGAGTTGGACTTGGCAATCCTCGTGAGTCCCTTGCAACTCAGGATATTCCATGACTCTGTGTCAACCAGATCCTACGATATTTTAGCAAGCAATACCAAGGCCACAAACTGGGGATTGTGTTTTCCTAATGTGGACCATAAATTATGGAGCTTTATCAGAAGACAACGTTATACCAAGGTGAGACATTAGTCTTGCATGGTGACGATCTGCTTGTGGTTGATTTTTCTGACATGTTCTACAGTGTCCACCAATGTAACGATTAAGGTGTAAGAATTATTTACTTATCCCTTCCTTTTTGAACCCAAATCCTTTATTGATAAGGGTGAGACTGGAGCAGACGTGGAGTAACAGGCTAATGAAATGAGAAAAAAAGGATAATAATAATTATTCTTGTAATTAAAAAATATGCATGTTTTAAAAGGTTAAAGGCCAGGTGTGTAGATACAGAGGGAATCTAATGCAGCTTCTCATTTTAAGATTTGAGCTGAAAGGGGGTAGATTTATCTGGAGCACGTATGGAAGAGGCCATGGAGGTGTTCCAAGGGCTGGAGCCCCTCTGCTCTGGAGACAGGCTGGGGGTGTTCAGCCTGGAGAGGAGAAGGCTCGAGAGAAATCCTGGAATCTTCCAGCGCCTAAAGGGTATACAAGGCAGCTGGAGAGGGACTTTTGATAAGACCATGGAGTGCCAGTGCCAGAGGGCAGGGTTAAATGGGATATTGGGAAGAAATTCTTCCCTGTGAGGGCAGTGAGGTTGCCCAGAGAAGCTGTGGCTGCCCCATCCCTGGAAGTGTCCAAGGTCACGTTGGACAGGGCTTGGAGAAGTCGATGGAGGATGCTCCTGCCCACGGCAGGGAAGCTGGGACTAGATGGTCTTTAATGTTCCTTCCAACACAAACCATTGGTTGGTTATACAATTCTATGACTTCTCATGAGCACTTTCCATATCCAATGGCAGGGACAAAAGTGCAGAATTTTTGCCTTGCCCTGCAGAGACCACTCTGTCAGCATTGCAACCATTGTCCTCAAAGACATGCCAGCTTTGGGCACATAAATAGTTCAAATAGTCATTACTTCTGGGGTTTGTTCTGTACAATGACAGGTAGATAATGGACATTTGGTCCAGGAAAGGTTATGAGTCACACAGAGATTGCAGCCCGCCCACCGCACGCCTGCTCACATGGAGAGGCCTATTTTATCTTTGTACATAAAGACACAGCAACGTTTGCAAAGTCTCCAAATTATTTCTTTTTCTTGGGAGAAAGAAACTGTAATTGGGTGGGCTGTGCAAGTTCATTCTCCCTTCTACTACTTAAGTCGTGGGCATTCATCTTTCCACAAAGAGCCCAAATTGTTCACGTCTGAGCCGAGTGTTTTGTTGTCTCATTTTAACTGACCCATCAGACCATAAAGGCCTTCACATCTCTTAATTGGTGTCATTAGGAGTCCTTTCTCATTTACTGTGAAAAGGCCTAACACCTCCCAGAGAAGAACTGAAAGTCTTAAGAGCAACCTCCCGGATTTGCAGTCAGCGAGGCTGATTAAATATAATTCTTCATTAAAAGATAGGAAGCAGCTGGGACCGGCTCTTTGAGCATAGAGCCATTTCTTATTAAAGTGCAAACAAATAAACACAGTTTCTTTTGTGCTTTTCCGCACCCTGCATTATCTCCCTCTCAGAGCTGGCTCGCTGTGAAGAACAGCAGAATTATATCCATGTGACTCTTTAAGTTTCACCTGCACCTCCCAAACAAAAGATGTTATTTCCAACACAAGGGCTGCCAGAAAATGTACATCAGCTGACGGCTCTGAAACTTCAATTAACAGACGACCTGTAGCAGCATTGCCTCCGTGGTCTGTGAACACCCATAAAGCAGCCTATTAAACCACTGTTACATCAAACAACTTCACAGGGCACTGAGCACCTGAAGACAACCTGTTCTCTTTCTACCTTCACAAAAAAACTTTGCTCCTTTACCAGTTCTGAATGATGCAAATGGTTTTTAGGAAGGTACTGATTGCAAAACATGTGACCTGACGGACGACACAGAAGGACATTAATAATATGATCCAGTCCTTTGGGAGATCGGTCACTGTCTGTGTATTTAACAAGGATATTATACAGTGTGAATATCCAGTAATAAGGTCATTGCTACTTGTCTGGTCTTATTAATAAGATAATCTCATGCTGGCTGAATGGAGGAGGTTCCAAGGATGCAGCAGGAACGTGTGGGAGGGCTGGAAGGTGACAGAGCCCAACTCTGAACGTGCACAGCAAAGCAGTGGCCAAGCTGTGCTGACAAAGGAGACACGAGAGCAACCAACACACTTAAGGGATAGTTGGTGGCAGCCAAGAAGGCCTAATGTAAGACAAATTTTCTACTACCAGGCACGTTTTTAAACATTCTGGCTTAGCCTGCTTTGCACTTGCACCAGGGAACCAAACAGCAACTGGAAAATCCTGAAATGTATTCAAGTACCTGATTAAATTATACCATGGAACAATTCAGTTGAGACTCACTGGGGCTGATACCTGTTAATCAGGTAGTTTATGAAGCTCTTTCATAGAAACACATTGTAGCTCAACATCTATTCAGTAATTTTCATTCCTTAGGTGATGGGATCTGTCTCTAATGTCTTTCAGAAGCACATCAAGAACCTGCTTCCTGACTGTCTTACTAATCTTTCCAATTTAAAACAAGCAACAACATCATTTTTGTCAGTGTTTGGAAAAATAAAGTTTTCTCTTGACTGCTAAAGATGCAAATAATAAAAACAATCTTGGGTTTACTGTGCCCTCTGCACAGAACTCTTGCACAGAAATTGTATTCCCTCAGTTAAAAACAGAGTTTCACGCCCAGTTAATAAATAAAAGCACTTGTATGATATAATCAATGAAATAAAAAAAAAGTTGTAGCATTTCTGTATCTCTTTTCATCCAAGGTTGTATTTAACAGCTCTTCAAGTAAGACTTCCAGAATCTTCTTTGCTAAGGGCTTTTTTTTGTTTCAATAATGGTTTGATCGATCACAGACAAAAAAGAAATCCTATATATCAAGGAGATTTCTGTTCTCTCTGGTCTTCTCAACTTTCTTATCCCTTCACTGCCCTGCAAACTTCCCAGGAATCGATGGGTAGCTGGGTTTGAAGGTCAGCTACCTCCCTTCAGCATCCAGGCACTACACTGAAATATCAGCAGATAAAGGACCATGAGGGCTCAGCTTTCCCAGGGGTTGCTTCTGTGGAATGGCCAGAAATAGGGGAGATCTCAAAAACACCAGGTTTATGTGGGTGACACCTTGTTTTTCTAATAGTAGATTCATTATCTCTTAGAGAGCTATTTGAGACAATAACTATAAGAACAGTCCCAAATGTGAATGTCCTTTCCAATGACCAGGCTGGGAATTAACCACTGTCATAGCCAGATATCTCAATTTCTCTGGCTGAGGCCAGTAGGTGCAGAATCATAGAATCATTAGGGTTGGAAAATACCTCTAAGATCATGGAGTCCAACCATTGACACAGCACTGCCAAGGCCACCACTGACCCATGTCACAGAGCTGATGGAGCAAGTCCAGAGGAGGCCATGAACATGTCACAGGGGCTGGAGCCCCTCTGCTCTGGAGCCAGGCTGGGAGAGCTGGGGGTGTTCACCTGGAGAAGAGAAGGTTCTGGGGAGACTTTCCAGAGTCTAAAGGGGCTCCCAGAGAGCTGGAGAAACACTTTGGACAAGGGTCTGGAGTGACAGGACAAGGGGAAATGGCTTTAAACAAGAGGGCAAGGTTAGATATTAGGAAGAAATTCTTTCCTGTGAGGCTGGTGAGGCCCTGGCACAGGCTGCCCAGAGAAGCTGTGGCTGCCCCATCCCTGGAAGTGTCCAAGGCCAAGCTGGATGGGGCTTGGAGCAACCTGGGCTAGTGGGAGGTGTCCCTGCCCATGGCAGGGGGCTGGAATGAGATAAACTTGAAGGTTCCTTTCAACCCAAACCACTCTATGACTCTATGATCGAGTATCAATTTGAGCTGGCTTAAATACCAGGCCAGTCTAAAACAGAGTACAGACAATGGGGAAAGACAAGACCCTCAGCAGTCAGCTTGATTTGTTACACTTCAAGTAACTGAACACATGGGATGACTCTTTCTAGAAAGGTGCAAGTCTTTTTTCCACTTCCTTAACAGAGCTGAGACTATATGACAGTGGTTTTGAGATGAAGTTAGGTGAGATACATTGTTCATCACCTTTCAAAGCAGCACTGGTTTAATCATCAGACACAATTTATGTCATATGTTATGCCAAGGGTCAGATTACACATAACCAGAATGGCCCTTTTGACTTCAGAATCTATAATGGTTACAGATTAGAAACAGGTCCCTTGAAGGCAACACAGTTCCAGGGATGGGAAAGTGATGTGAGATGAAAGTCATTCATGACAACTCTGTTATATTTCTTTTTAATAATGGATGTCCATGAAGAAAGCTCAGTTCATTTTTAAATGACTGAACTTTTTGAAGCGATCTGTTCATGGCTCCTGTGGACATTGACAAAATCTGAACAACATTTAGCAGGTACATAAAGCTGAGAACATGGTCTGTACCTTGCACCAGAGGAATTTACCCTAAGCTATGCCAAACCTGCAGACCTCTTTAAAAAATTGGCTTTTTTACATAATAAATATTAATGCTGCCTCAAGGGACGGATGATATAAAATTCTTCCATTTCCCAACAAACCAATATATTTTAGCTGCATAGAATAGTGGGTTTTTACTTCTCTCTGGAAATAATGCAAACAAGTACTTTAATAAACATAATAATTCAGTTTTATCTGGGATTTGCCAGATGTGTGCACCTAAATAATCAGGAATGAGGTGTAACTGTGCACAGGACTAGAATTTGCTGGAGAAAGAGATACATCACCACAGAATCAGAGAAACATATCTTAAAATGTGTACTAAAAACCCTTCATATTTTGGCACCTTCATGACTCTCATTTAAATATAACAAGGGGTCAAGCTGTGGCTGCTCCATCCTTGGAAGTGTCCAAGGACAGGTTGGACAGGGCTTGGAGCAACCTGGACTAGAGGAAGGTGTCTCTGCCCATGGCAGGGGGTGGAACTGGATAATCTTTAAGGTCTCTTCTAACCCAAACCATTCTGTGATTCTGTAATTATTTTCCTCAGTCAGAACAATAAAACAGACTTTCTCTGCTTCTATGATTTATTTTTTTAATGGTAGTTTTCCACTGAAAAAAATGGAATGATGTAGCTTAGTCATATAGAGACATTTTTATTAATAGAGTGACAGAACAGAAACAAAATAATAAAACCCATGAGAAATGATTATTTAGAATGGCTGTGAAGGGCAGTAATGCACAGGGGATAGCAGAAGCCAGATCTTACAGCTAAAATTTTATCTGAAGTATTGTTAATATAATTTCATTTCTCTGTAACGTACTTATCTGAAGACTTCAGAATTTATTATATAAAATATTTTGATTTTTAGCAGAACTTCGAAACTTGAAATTGAACTGGACCACTCGTCAGCCTGCAATAGTTGCCTCAGGGTTTTTAAAACACTGTAAAAAGATCCAACCACCCTATAATTAAGTTCTAGCCTAAATTCTTAGTGCAAAGGTTACAAGTAAACCCTGCAGCAGGAAGAGACCATGACAGCTTACAACCATCCCCATTGTCCTGGTCCTTTTAGCCACATGGATTACAGGGAACAAGGCAGTTCCAAAACATAGAACAGACAAGTCAGTCCCAAAGAATCCTTGTTAATCCTTCCAACAAATTAAAAAATTCTTCCTGACCCTCAATCAGCTGACTTTGACATCCTTAAGCAGATGGACTTAATCTCTCTTAATCTTAATAGGCACATTCTGTCTATAAAACATCTCCAGGTGAGGTTCCTCAAGGAATCATAGCAAGCCAAAAAGAGTCAGAGAAAAGGTGAAACCAAAGTAGGAAGAGGAATAAAGTCTTAACAATCATGCAAGGTCTTGGACTCTGAGATGAATGTAGTATAAGCACATTCCTAATCCTATATATCCAAAGGTTATATCCAAAGGTTGCAGTTTCTAGATAAATATTCCCTGGAAATAAAAAGTCTTCATATTTTTCCATCATAACCATTGAAAGGAAAATGGATAAATGAAGTACTTCACAGTTTTCTTCAAAGTTTGATTAAATTTATTCAGACTGATGTTCTGTTTCTCTTTCATTTACTATCAAAAATTTCTTACTCAATTGTATGAGGCTTTTTGTCCACAATTATCAAGTCAGAGATTTTAAGATCTACTCTACTGCATATAAACACACCACCAGGCAAGGGTAAATGAGAAGCTACAATTAAGCTTTTTAAGGCACTTGAACAGTACCACCACATCAGAAGAATTTTGTGATTGATTCATTAACAGAGGCTCTTCATGAAACTATCTGGTACAAGGAAAAATTTCCTCATCGATCCGTGTCCTGTTAACAGATCAAAGACAGACAATTTTCTGAATGAGGGGAAATTATGAGTAGAATCCCACAGGGATCTGCTTTGGTTCTTTGCTCACCTTTATGTCTCTAATTGATCTAGAGCTGGTGAAGTAGTGAAATCCGCTTAAGCTACTAAAATATTCAGCATAGTTAAAACTATCCCAGTATTAAAGTGTTGGACCACCTCAACAATTTACTATTGTAAATAGTGTATTTACAATATTTGCTACTTTAGCAATTCCCTCAAGCTGGACCAAAGAACAGAAAATATAGACAAGAGTAAAAAAGGTATGAAAATTCTTCCATTCAAAATGAGCTTTGTGCAGAAAGGAGAAAAAAAAAAAAAAAGACAAGTCAGACCTATGCATTTATAAACTTAATGGAAAAGGTGAATAGAAGGTAATTATTCATTGGTCTCATTATATGAGACCTTGGGGAAAACTGCACTGAGTAAACAGACAGAGGGAAATAAATACTTTCTCACACACAAACATTTGTCATAGATATCTTGGAGCCATATATAAAAGAACTTCAAAAGCAGTTAAAACAAATTCAAGAATGATTACACAAGATGTCACAGATGGAACTTTTATCTCAAAAACTTCCTGAATCTAAAAGCGAAGGATAACTAAGCGCTTGTCCTGCTTTATTGATGACTTAAGCAGATGTTAACTGCTACTCTCAGAAGCAGATTAAGTCTAGAGATCTTTGGTCTCCACCTCTGCACACATAACTATGCTCTTTTTGTGATAAACACTGTAACTTCTCTCCATGACCCAACATCTCAAATTGCTCTCCACAATGCTCCCACCACTCCATGCTGTTCCCACATCACAGAACCATAAAATCACATAATGGTTTGGAAGACCATCTAATTTCTGACACCTTCTTCCACTAGATCAGGTTTCTCCCTCTGTCATTCAAAACATCTCTTCCCACTCAACCCTCCCAACGTGTGATGGAGCCCATCCACACCAGACCTTTCCACGCAATCCTGAGCCCTTTCCCATACTCCTGTCTCAGACCCCTTAACCCAGAGAGACCTTCCTCGCTGCCACAGCTCCTTCTGCTCGGTTTGATGAGGCTCCAAATTGTGCCCCAACAGCCACTGCTGATGGCTACTCTCCAATGCCGAGTTCTCCTAAAAGTTTCACTATCCCTGGAGAAGCAAAGCCCTTGCACTTGCTTTCACAAAGATCAAAACCCAGCAAAAACCCTCAGGCAGAAAGCTGTCATCAAAAAATGACATGGTTCTGGGAGCCATAAAGGAGGGCATGAAGGAGAAAAGCAGGTACAGCCTGTTTCCAGGTAGAATAGGTTTCAGCGACTAATTTTCAGAACATTTGCGTCTCTTCTCAGTTCTCTGTTTGGGGGGAGAAACATCCTTCGTCACTTACAAACACAAAGTGGTCTTCTGGAGTGTGAATGCTTAGGATCTTTAACAATCAGGCAATTTATTCAAATGTCTAAAAATGGATATAATAGAACATTTTTCCTTTCTGTCATCTTAAAAAACAAAACAAAACAAAACAAACAAACAAAAAAAAAAAAACCCAAAAAAAACAACCAACCACTGAGATTCAATGGTTTCTGTACTGTTGCATCTTATCTTAGAGAGGCTTAAATAAAACCTTGAGAACTCCACAACAAGCCTGTAGATGGGTTAGACCTCTGTGTTAAAAACGCTTCTTTTCCAGAAGGCATAAATAATTACTGGGAGAGCAACCATAAGTCTCATCCAAAGTCAGTAGGAAGACTCCTACTGACTTCATCGTATCTGGAGCGAGCCCAAGGTTTGTATTATAGCTTCATGTATTTTTATACCGGCGTTGCAATGGATTCCTACACAAATAAAATTTCAAAATGTTAAAGGGGAAAGAACAGGTTACACTGCTAAATTCAGGGAAATTTTCAAATGGATGTGCTTCCTACACTTGGAGCATCAATCCTCCTCTTCTATTCCTGTCTACAACAACATAAAAGTCCCACTAGGTGTAAAAATCTCCTTCTAATGCTGTCTCCTTTTCAATACATACAAGACAAAATGCACTCCCTAAACATATTTCCCTTCAGAAACTGGTAGTTAAGTAACAATTTCATCTCCTCTCCTGCTCCTTATTTAACTCCCACATCCCCTGTCTCCAGCTCTAAACATTTAAAGAGCTTCATACCTGTTTGATTAAATTTGTGAGGCTGTTTATTTCTTGCAGCGATTTGAGAAATAATCTAACAATGGAGCTTTCAGCTCCTCAATACAATATACTTGTGGACACATAATCTTCTCTTGAAGGGACAAATCGGTTTTTAAGCTCCCGCTGCTTAAGTCAGGCTGAGAGGCATCCGAATCACCAGGACTGAAATTCCTTCAGGAAGTGCAAGGTAAGAAAAACATTTTGGTAAACACACTTGTGCTTTAAGGCAGACACCTTTATCTACAAAACCTTTACCTACACAAACTATCACTATATTAAAAAACAAACAAACAAACAAACAAAAAAAAACACATAACAACAACTAATTCTAAGTGATGTTGCTCAAGGGATTATTCAAAACATGCCAGGGAAGAACTGGTGAGCGTGTTTCCGACACTTCATTAAAAGTATCAAGATGTTATAATGGAAAAATTGGGATTTTTTTCATCAGAGAAGAAACAGCAGTGCAATCTCATTCCCTCACAAATGTCAGGTCAGCCGGGATCACAAATCATGAATCTCAGAATCTTTTTTTTTTTCTCCCAGCATGTCAGATGCAGCTGCTGGGACTCGGATGCTGCAGTTGGTTTGCGATCCAGTGCTGGACATCATGAATTTCAGGGCGGAATGTTGTCAGAGAGATGAAAGACGGCAGGAATAAAATATCAAGGGCAAGAGGGGGTGAACTCATCAATATTTGCACTTCTAGAGGACCTGAACCTTGGCCACACACTCCTGCAGCATCACTGGATGGTCCTCCATGTAAACAGCATTTTTTTTAATTTTCTTCCCTTGCTCGGTGAAAAATGGTGGTAATTATATAAAACTGCAGAGCTACCAAGAATTTAATTTTGTGCTTTAACAATACAGAAATTAGGCACCAGCACAGCTTCTCTAAATGAGATTCGCTTCATTTCCCCGTCTCCTAGACAGAACGTTCCCTCCTTCCAGAATAAAATACACTGAAAATTACAATAGCCTAAGGGAATCCCCTCGACAACAGATCCCCTCCAGAACATGGGCTCATGGAAAGAGAAATGTTGGGAGGCTCCAGATAGCAGCCTGAAGGAAACTCAAGGCACATGACCGTCCCCAAACACCTACTCTTTCCCCTTCCCTCAAATTTAAACAGAATAATTTTTCAGCTTACCCTGGGTCTACTAATTCCTCCCAGGCTTAAAGTTAAGTCTGTTCAGATGTGGGTTAAACACACTTCAGCTGGTGAGCCAATGCACAACTGCAGGTCACAGCAGGATCCGTGTCTTGGCTGGTAAACGCAGCAAAGGGAGCCCTGTGGAGAGACTCGGTGGGTAACAGCATCCTGAGAGCAGCCCACAACTTGGTCCGCAATGTCAGCATGCCAAATCATGCTCTATTTAACTGCTAGACACAGAAGGGGGAAATATTTCAGTGGAACAGGATTTGTAAATAAGGATTTCAGCACTAGAACCGGGCTGGTTTTGGAGGGGGACTATTATTTTGGTTTCTAACTTGACTGAATCCATTACAGACTAAGTATGATAAATCTACTGAAAAGTTACTGATTGTATTACTGAACAAATCACATAAAGGGGAGCCTACTTTAATGCCGATATTGCACTGTATTTTAATTTCTGTTGTTTCAAAAAGATCGGCTGAAATGCCTACTCTTCCTCCAATAATTTATCTTCCAAGATATTTTTGCAATGAGCATTAATGCCCCTGCTGATCTAATGTCACTGATATCAGTACTTATTGTGGCTTTTCATTAGCTCTGATATTATAATTCATGGAAAACAAGGCACAGCACAAATTAGAAAGGCTGTAAATCACCAAGGAAAGCAGAGACAACCATGTTCCTATCTGGGCTTGTGGTCTAGGCCCAGTTCTAATAAAGCACTTGGACTAAGCCCATCTACATGTTTAAAGTAGGTGCACAATTTTACGTGGTTTATCACATCAAACCCAGACTTCCAGGTATGTCAGTGGAAGTATTTCCCTGTAGGTTATTTGGAGCAGCCCTGGATTATGATTTCTCCTGGGGACATTGTTCCAGTGGCCAAAGGACACCCACTGCCAGAGAGAAGAATTCTGAATAACAGACATCTGAGAGTACATTAGCAATGTAAACTGATGATTCTCCAGTTAAATCTAAGAGAAAAGAAACCAAAACAGCTTTTGGTAGCGCATCTGATTCTATAAAATAAAAATAAAACAAGATAAAATAAAACAAAAACAAAATAATGCATACTGCAGCTTCAAGCTTTTTAAACAGAGTGAGTTTGTGGTGTGTTTAAACCTTTCCTGGAGACTGGCATTTGTCCCAACCTAAGTCAATGTGAGCACTGGAAGCAATCTTAAAAGCAGCACCACTGCTTCTCTACCCACATGGATGTTTACGAGGTTATTCAGACACTTGTGCCTTCCTCAGATGCCAAATCCATTTGTTTTTTCCATCAGTGGGCTCAGAATGATGATTTCTTTATCCCTTGGGCGGCAGGCATAAAAATATGGGGGTGCTTAACTTAGTGACAGAAATAAAATTTGAGTTATGCAAAGTTAATTCCCCTTTTGAAATACATGAGTGGAAATTCTCAAGGAATTCTCTGGCTGATTTAATTTCATGTATTTATTTATTTACTCACGGGCAGGAAAGAGGGTTAACTGCTAAATTTATAAATATATAAACTCCAAAATTATGCTGGCATTTTTGCCATGTGCACAATGGACACAAAGTTCCCCAGAAGTTTGAAGGAAGATCTCTTGCAAAACAAGGCTCTTCCCACGTGTAACGTTGGCAATATCTGGCACACTGAAAATGTAACTCAAGAGTCAGAGAGAAATAACTTCACCCAAACTCTTTTATAAAGAACCTGGTTTATAAGGAAGCACACATGAATCGTAGGGATGAAAAGACCAGAAGCCAATATGTGAGGCTGATTAAACATTCTACAGAAGTCAGTTTTATATCATAATGGCAAATCTGCAAGCGAATTTCCATTGCAAATGTCATTTATCTATAAATATTAACACATAAATATTAGCTACAGCTATTTCATACAGCTACATTAATAGAACTCGCATACCCACGAGGTAAATAAAATAGTTTACTATTTTTAATTTTATTACCTGTAAAACGAGATTTCTGGACATGATTTAAACAACTAAATTACATAATTAACAAAATAAAATTATAGCACCGTGTGCACAGCATGGAAGATGAGAGTCATCATCCCAGGTACACTCACACTTCTTAGGAAGAATTGTGACCACATTAAAGATAATAGCAAAATGTAAACTTCATGAGCAATATTATATTGCTTTCAAGATATACAATTAAGAATGCTCTAGAGATAACTATAAAACTATAACACAAGTTATTACCATAACCATAATACTGGCTGAAACCTATTCAAAAAGAACCCTAAAACCTTCCAAGCTCTGCCAAGCGCTGTATGTTTGGAGGTGGAATATATTCCCAGGATGAAAAGCAGATGATCTTTAATTGGCAGATTCTAAAACATCACAGTAGGAGAAAAAAAATCCAGATTTTCTAGGAAAATTGAATGAATGACCTAAACCAGCTTTTCATTCATCTTGCAAAACATTGTCAAGAAATGGAGCAGGGGGATGGAACATGATGATCTTTAAGGTCATTTTCAGCCCAAACTGTTGAAAATGCCCCAAACTGGCAATGTTCCCCCTGTAAGCAAGTAAGAGTGAATAAGAATGAGGAGTTGCCACATGAATTTGGGATGGACATTCCCAAAAAAAGAGAGCATCTAAAAGCAGGACTTGTAGGCACAGAATGGGAAGGAGCATGAAATTTGTCTTACCTGATATGAGCCAGCCTAAAGTTCTGCCTATAAACAACATCAGACAGGAGAGAAATGCATATTCAGAGCCTGATTCCTCCCATCCTAACACAGGCACCTGAGGCAGCGGATAAAATTATCCTCTTGCCTCCTTTTGCTGACAATATGGAAAACAGAGAGATGCTTAATTTTACCTGTCTAAAGAGCAGGTGAAGTGCAGGCAGAGCAGAGCCTTGACTTTGTACCTGCAAGAGCCCAGCTCGGCTGAATCAGCCCTGAGGGGGGAAATGAAGAGGAATGGGCTCAGAGAGAGATTTTCATTACTTTTCCCCGTGCATATAAAGAGCAACACCAATACATTCCATTCCTACCTCCCTCCTGAAATAGCAGTTCCAGGCTGCTCCTTTTCCAGGGTGACACACCTGAGTTTGCCCCAAACACACGTGGCCCTTTTGATCACCCTTTTGATGCATAACACGCAAAAAAATACAGGGAAGAACTGTGGCGGGTTTTCGTGTCGGAACGTGGTATGAACTGAACTGCACTGCCGTGCTTTGAAAGTTGGTCTAAGCACTGTGTCAACTGAATTATGAAAAATATATGAGGTGATCACCTGGCATTGATTTGCTTCCCAAAGGAACTCTGGATGTCCCATCCCCGGAAGTTTTTAAAGGCCAGGTTGGATGGAGCTCTAAGCACCCTGATCTAGTGGAAGGTGTCCCTGCCCACGGCAGGGGGTTGGAAATAGATGGTCCTAAAGGTTCCTTCCAACCCAAACCATTCTGTGATTCTGTGATTTGTGTTTGATTCAGTCTGTTGAAAGAAAAAAAAAAAAAACAAAACATATTTTGTGAACTGCACTCTAGGTAAGGCATCCAATTTTTTTTTATTATTATTATTTTTTAAGCCTATTTTATGCTTTTCTCTACAGACTCTGTCAAAAACTGAACAATGTACCAGTTGAAAGACTTATCTACCACTGGTTTAAAAACAAATTCCAGGTGTTAACATGGTCTCTGTAAACAGCCTAATACATGGGAACTGCCTATAACTGACCAATCTGTTCCATGCACACTTGGAAATCCTTTGAAAGGAAACCCATAGGGACAATACTGATCAAAACCAGAAATAATTCCAGCTGAGAACAATTCCTTCAAGCTGAACCAGTCAGTTCCCTTCAAAATCACAACCACAGCATGATAATCTCCAGATTCATTCCCCCATCCCTGGAAGTGTTCAAGGCCAGGCTGGACGGGGCTTGGAGCACCCCGGTTTGGTGGAAGGTGTCCCTGCCCATGGCGGGGGGGGTGGAACAAGATGATCTTTAAGTTCTCTTCCAACTCAAACCATTCTATGATTCTGTGATACTTTCACACTGCACGTGGAAACCAAAACCTGGGTGAGCCACACTCTGGCAGTCAATGTATAAAGTTCTATTAATTTTTATATACTAAGAACAAACAGAGATTTTTTTTTTTCAGCTGAGTGTGGTGGGCTGGTAGCAAACATAATTTAGTATTTTGCTGTCACTTATTGACTTTTATTTTCTCAATTGTTAAACAGGAAAAAATCATTCCATTACATATGCAAGCTTATGCATATTGAACCCTTAAACCAACACAGCATGCCTCTGCCTAAAGATAGAATATACTGCTCCTGAAAAACTACTAAAATATCAAATTGTGAATCCTCTACTGGTGACCCTTGGGGTGGCCTCAGTGTTAGCATCTGATGAAATGTCTCTGTTCCTGTCCCTTGCAGGTGATACAGCCAGTGGAAACATTTTACCCTGCAAATCCCCGATTAATATAATATAAAATATAAAATATAAAATATAAAATATAAAATATAAAATATATAATGTATAATATATGATATAATATAATATATAATATATAATTAATATAATATGCATTTGATAACATATAATCTGATTTGTATTTAGTATTTATTCCTCTGCCTGTCACAGGTATTGTACCTTTGTAAGGGGCTACTAATAAATTTCCCAGTGCCTGCATAGGCAACTCCTCCCAAGACACAAGAAATTCCAAGTCACAGTCTTAGCCATCTTATAATACAAATAATTCTACTGCATAAATAACTGTGAAATAAATACCAGAGTTTGATTAAAAAGTAAAAAAAACACCAAACAACAAAAAAAAGCAACAGTGGCAAATTGCATCTAATATTCTTTTCAGGAAAATACACAAATGAAGCCATTGCCTTAGGGCAGGAAATGTAATTTTCTTTCAGTATAGAGCATTTAACATCACAGGATCCAAATCTAGCTGATAAACATGTCTGGCCAAATAAAACAGTCATTTCCAATAAATCTGAACACTTTTAATCAACTTGCTTATCACAACTAAATATTTATTTACTAAATAAGATCTTAAACACAGGGCTTTTAAGATGAAGGGAATAAAGTTGGTACGTCTGTATTTGTTGACTATGAATCCTGTCCTGTTTTCAGTCAGCAATCTAAAGGCACAGAGGTTTGTGAACCCCCTGCAGACTTTTATGTTCCTCAACACCACCCTACTGAAAAAAGAACCCCTCACCAGCTTCATTGTAACTTGGTAGAAGGGCAATAAACCCTCTGAAAATATCTAACTTCCGAAAATACATATTCAGGAAAGGAGAGGGGAGACGTCCTATTTGTTATCATCAACCTTTATTAATCCCTGGGGAACCCAACCACGAGCCCCACACCCCTAAGAGGCAACTTCAGGAGTTCTGCTTCCCACAGAAGGGCTTATTTTTCCTTCAGTCTAGGCCAGGTTTAAAAGCAGACAACCCATGGTCTAGTTTAGGTAAGCCAAGATGGCAAAATTCTTTTAAATTGAGCTTAAGGAACGAATGTTTTGTTGGGGATGGAATCTTTTCTGTCCACTGATGTCCACAGTTATCTGAAAAACTGAGCTTTTAGTACTGGACTTGGTCCAAATGCCACTGATATCAACTGAAATGCTGCAATTTAGGTTCCTTTATGAGAATCAAATCTCACTTCATTGGCTCTGCAACAACCACCACATTTTTCAGTAACTTATTTTTCTCTTGCACTTTGTCACTGGAGATGTTAAATGAAATGGCTAAATATTGAAATAATACTGAAATATTTTAAAAAAAATAATGCTAAAGTGCCTTCTGTGGTTTTTTCCCCTTCCTTCTCCCAGTTTTGCAGCACTAGTTAGAACCTGATCCTGGCTCATAACTCTGAATGCCTCTGGCAAGTGCTGCTTTTATCTGGTGATTTATTTTCAGAGGTAGGGGAGGTCCTTAAAATAATTCCTCATTTTATTTGGGATCTGTTTTCTTGGATGACTTTGACTGGTCCCAAGCTCACTGGGCACATCTTGAATCAGTCTTAAATGTTCTCAAGTTCTGCTGGTGTTTTTCCCTGTTGAAGGTTGTTGCTCAAGCAATTCCGTTTCGAAAATAAAAGTCTAAAATTCACATTGCTTGGTTTACAGCCAGGGAACAAGCAGCAAACTAACAAAATTATGTTACAATAGAAACAACTGACAGGTGACCCTTGCACAAAATTTTTGCTGGAACCTCTCTTGCTGAACAATTAGAAAATATTTTAACTTTGATTTTCTGCTCAATGTGCTAAATCCTGGCACTTTCCAACATTTTTACCCACTAGTACAGCACTGGACTATCAGATTTAAGGTACCAGAGTATTGCTTGTGAAGGGTGCAAAACACACCTAAAACTTTACAGAGAAGAGGCATGAGGAACTCTGCTACAACAGAATTCTCCATGCTCCATGGAATTTTCTCCCCACCATTCCCTCCTTTTACCGAGATACCCTCTACTAGACCCACTACTGCATATTCCAAAGGGAAAAAAAAAAAAAAAAAACAAACTGCAAGGAAGAAAAGGATCATCTTTTAAAAAGCACATTTATTAGCCAAGGTGAAAGTCATGTGATGCAGGATTGATTCACAAATACATATAGAGGAAAATCTATATAAGAGCAGGGAGGTCTTTCTATGGCATTTTATGAAAACATATATAAATGCATAGAAAAAGAGAGAGAGAGGTGTGTGTACCACACACAATCACTTGGCTCCAAGTGCACTTCGTGCAGTAAGGTAGTTGGTAGCAGCAAGGTAAACATGAACAGTCCACTCAAATAAATCCCATGGCTCAGTTTAAAAGTTTAAAAACAGGTATACATTAAACACCTTCATGGTAAGGAACTAGAAATGCTTCTGGCACAACACACTGTTGGTACAGTTCACACTGCCCACTGAACAACAGGACACAGTCATGCCCTTCTGGCTCTCTACATATTTCTAAACAACAGGTACATTTGTATGTTTGACACTAAACTATGCACTGAACATGCAATTCGAATGTAACCTAAACTCTCCTGCTTTTATTTAAAGTTCTTCCCTGGGCTTTTGATTTTGTTCCTTCACGTCTTCGCTTTTCCTCGTAAAAAACTCCCTCCTGCTGGCACTCTGTGTGACTTAACAGATTGTACAGTGGGGAGATCTTCCTCTTTACAGTCATGGAATTATTGAATATAACATTAATATATTCAGGGAAGCATCCCCAGGACAAACCAGCCTTCCTTTACTCCCCCTGGAATGGGTTACTCACAGACCTTTGCAAGGGAAACATTACAGGTGGGGCTCAGGGGCTGCACTGGGACTGAACAGAAATGGAAACACCAGATCTTCACAGGTCACATACAGAATCACACATAAACTCAGCATTTTCATTAATAATAATAATAATAATAACNTTTTGTCTGGAAATATTGTAGTGTAAACTTTTGGCTGGAAGATTTACTATAGTAGTACTATAGATTTTAGCTTTAATCTCCTCAAAAGACGATCTTCATTGCTGATGTAAAACACACACCACAGACTTTTACCTTTCAACGGTGTGATAAACCAAGCTAACAGCCTTTTAGGACCAGGCCCAAATAATAATAATAATAATAATATAAAATTAGTCTGCCGGGATTCTGAATTCAGAAATGTACTTAATGCTGCAGCCTCGGCGAAAATCACCCACCCAAGAACATCCAGTTTCCTCTGGGACACCCTAATGCAGATGCAGAAAACGAAGAATATTACTAATAAACCCCCCTCAAACCTATGGGAGCCGGGAAGGCAAAGTGTGTTACAAACTACTGGTCATTTTCTAGACCTGGAATGGGTGACATTTTCATATCCACAGAAAGCTGCAGCTTAATGGAAATCAGAACAAACACCATCCAAAACACAGCCCAGACAGGTAACAGCAAACCCCCTTCTGATCGGGGGGAACAAAATCTATCATACAGACAACTTCTTAAAATTTTAATACCTATAATTTAAATATTTAAAACAGTGATAATTTTAAGCCAGCAATTAAAAAAAGAGGGGGGAAAAAAACCCAAAAAACAACTACTTTCCAGAATGTCATTTGAAATAAATTAATCTCCATGTTGAAATGGAAATTTATTAAGTTTGTCAAGTGTTTTAATGAGACCTTCTCGTCAGAGCCAACACAGAATCGATGTCTGAAGGGAAGTCCAGCTCATCAGGCTGCACCAGCAATATTTACTGACATATTCTCCCTTTAATAATGAATTATCTTGACTTATACTTGATATGAGTCGTCTTGTCTTAACAGTAAATACAACCATAAAGCAATGAGAAATACCAGCAGGATGATGACACTAATTGTACCGCCTTGACTTGAATTAAAATTGCTGAACAGTAAATGAGATTACTACCCCGAAGATAATCTTAATTCAAATGTGCAGCTGCATTTATCTCATCTCAGATGCAATTTTACAAAGTGCTTAAAAAAAATAATACCAGACAGACATCTAATAGAAACCTTTATTTCTGGAGGTTTTCAAGATAATTAAAAGTGTCCTCATATGTTTTGTTCTATTGCCATATTTTTATAACCAGCAGTAATCTGCAGGTCAGAATAGAAAAATGAGGAAATTCCTTAAATTGCTGTAACTTTCCCCCACTTTGATACTCTCTTCTAATTTTTGGTGGCCATTTCCAAGATGGAATGTCTTTGATGAATAGAAGAGCAAATAGTAAATAGCCTATCCTGTACTGTGTAATTTTCTTGTAAGAATTGCAAAGCATTAGAAAACCTTTAGAAAACAATTTAAAAATGTTACTTAGCCTACCAATTCTAAATAGCAGCTAATGTGCCAGTTTTTTTCAATTAGAGGATTATGCTGACAAGCCTCATTAGAAGAATCACAAACAGAAATTGTGCTTTCATTGTATTTGCATATGTGGTCTTTCCCCAGAATAGATGAGCTCTCTCTGAAAACATATATATTTTTTTTTTTCTCTTAAGCAACATCAGACAATATATTGAACATACGCAATTAGTAAGGGCTCCTACACCCTGCCACAGATCTGCAATCCAAGTTTAGCTGCAGATTCTTGGGCAAGAGGGAGGATCCTGATCGGCACAACGTAAAATCTCAAAAGTGGAAAAAACCCAAGCAAACAAAACAAAACCAAAACCAAACAAAACAAAACAAAAAAACACCAAACCAAACCAAAAAAAAAAGAAGAAAAAAACAAACCAAACCAAACCAAACCAACCTCAAAGCAACCCGAGATAAATACTTCTGAATGTATTAAAATCTTGTTATAACACATTAAAATTAAGGTTTTTATCAGATATGAGAGTCAGCATGTTGGTGAAAATATCTCATGCCTTCTTCATGCTCTCTTCCAAATTTCCTAAGCCCTTATCACTCCTGAGTAATATTTGTTGCTAGTTATGTTCCTTCCAAGTGTTCAGAGAGTATTTTCTATACCCCAAAAATTCTTGAAGCACCTTTCCAGAGCAAACTGGATCAGGGCTTGATGTAGTTCCATTTAGAGCAGAAAATACAACTTCCAACTAGAAAGACTCTTATACAAAACCTGACCTGGAGCACAGGAGGTATATTAAAAGTTTTAAGGAGCGTTAGGGCTGCCATCACTTGAGTTCTCTTTTTCCCCCCCCCCAAATAAATTTACACCAGCATCGTATGTCTTTTAATGCAATAATTTTTGTGCTCACAGTAAACCTCAGCATGAAGAGCAATAAACTAGGAGTGCTAAAAGAGAATAAAAGAGTGGGGGGAATGTAGCAATTATTAAGAAGCAAAAAAAAACCCAAAACACATTTGATTATGATTGTGGAAATATGTTTACAGTATAGGCCTCTACTGTGATAGATATCTAAAGTCCCTATAGCTACAGATAATGGGGCCAGAGTGTTTTTAGGGTTCTGCATCCTCATCTTGAGATAGATGTGCAAAACACATGAGCTGAACCAAACTCCCTGGTTTCCTTGGTGGTAGAATTCCCTGTTTTTTCCCCAATAACTACTGGACCATTACAGCCAGCTCAGGCATAGGCTTCCATACAAACCCCCCTGAGGACCTGCTCCCACACATCCACCAACCCCTGGAGATGAACTTCACTGGGATAGTTGCATAAAAACCTCAAAAGGAGGCTTATGCCATCCTCACATCCCAAGATGCCTTTCCCGTTTCCACACCTAGAAACTAGAAGTATTCTGGTGCATGTCTGCCCTTCCATGAGCCATCTGTCTCCCAATAGGTCACAGTGCTCCTCCTGCAGATTTCTCCATGGCAGAAAGTGGCCTCAGAATACATATATCTCCCTCCATTCCCAAATTTGAATGCTTCTGCATGTAGCTCTGCTTGCCTCAATATGAAGATTTGTATTGATCTTCATTTGAAAGGCAATTCTTTGTATAACAGATCATTTTTCATTCCTTCATAACTCCAGGCTGGCATTTAATAACGAACTCCAGCAGCCTGTGGAAGAGCTGAAATGTAAAGGTCAAGGACAAAACAGAAGCCTTCATGAATTGCAGCTCTCACACCATGTTCCTCACCAAGACGCTTTTTGAATTAACAAGTTTTGTTGATGCTGAGCAGATCTAAGAAAACAGACCTGGTCTGTCATCCGAGTTACATTAAATAAAACATCTTATTGCAGCTGGCTCCGAATGCCTGACTGTTCTGACCACCCCCAGCGCCGGCCCTGACTTTGCCAACCTCACACAACGCGCACATCGACTCCGAAAAACTTAGTTCTCCCAAGCTGTAAATAGCAAATGCCAGCTATACTGTGATAGAATGTCCCAAGATGGAGGAATCAAGGCCTGCAGCTAAAAAAAAAAAAAAAATCAAATCTGCTCCTTCCTCTGCCTTTGCTGGTGAAAGTGGTTGGAGGTTTAATCAACGAAATCCCTTTCTCTTTTCCAAATGTACACGGGACTGATCCCACCCTGCCTCCAAAGTAATAATAAAACCATTCTTTCTGTCACTCCTTCTAGAAGGATTCAGGTTCTACCCACAAGAATCAATCAACTTACAGTCTAGGTTTACTTTTTTTAAAATGGCCTTTTTCCTCTGGGAAGATCCATATTGGTAAAAGCAAAAGAAACTCATATTTTTCCAGTATAATGTTCAGTTATTAGCATTCTTTGCTTCTTAGTTTTCCCCCCACCAAAACATACATTTATTAAACATTATCACTATTCCTAAACTCTCCTGATCTATGATATCCAACGATATTTTCTCAGTAAACAGCCTCTTAATTCAGCATAACTGCACAATCTCATATGATTTATTAATGCTGGTGACTTTATATTCCTCCACTTTTTGTAATGGTCCCATGAAAGTTGTTCTATTAATTTCAAAAATGTAATTGTTTGAAAGCAAGTCTTACAGATATTCACATTTAATGGTGACATAAGATTGATGTTATCTGTTTGTACCTACTACATAATGGATGGTTCACTGCAGCATCTATGGACTTTGAATAGGAAAGCTTGCCTGCATTTGTGTTTTTTCTTTCCTTTTATTTCCATTGCCAATACACATTTCTAAAGTATGTTCTTTCTTGCCATTTTCTTAATTCTGGTGGTTTTTTTTTTCATGGCTTGTTTTTTTTGCTTTACAGTTCTTTTTTTAATAATTCCTAGCATTTAGAAGACAAATTACACTTAAGAGATTTATCTCATGGTCTTTGTGTAATTCATGACTATTTGTAAATATAAACTCTACAGCGAATCAAGTATATGACTCATTGAATTAATAGGCATAAAGTGTCATAAAGAAGGTCTTAATTCAAAACACAGAGTCTTTAAAACTGACCTCCTTCTATACTACCAACATCTACAGGAATGTTACCACGGGGCACTGGGAGTTGCTAGACGGAAGACTAACAAAGGGAAGGGTGGAGGAGGAGCTGTGAACCAAACACAGATTTAGAATTCTTCCCATTTCCAGTAAAGAAAAATACAATCCTGGATACTCTGGTGTTATTTTCTTTCAACAATCTTTGTTGATTACTTTTGGCCATTACGATTTCGGAGGAGTAAAATATAAAATGGGATTATACACCTCCAGTTTTGCCTTCTGCGCTGCTAATACCCATCCTGTTTCTCTTCTTTATGCCTCCTGCAGTACCATTTACTTGTGTGTTGCAGCACAATCAGCTCTGGGCCATATTTAGTTATTGCTTCTATGGGACAAAAAAAAGGTGAAAATTAAACATTAATGTGGTTTTTTTTGCACCCAACAAATCCACAGGCAGATTAAAATTTGGCTTAATTTCATCTAACCATAAATAGATAGAACTGAGGCATCCAGCCTAAGCCAGTTATCTGGGATATCTTTAGAAACATGGAAAAAAGGAAGGCTTCTTCAGAAGATTCAGTCCAACCATCATGGGCAATTAATCTGGATTAGAAGATAATTCTGCTGAATGCAGAGGGAGCATAAACAACAAGATGAGATTTGATCCTCAAATTTGAGATAATTAGAGTTTGGATTCAAATTCTACTCTACATAATTTTCATAAGACTATATAACATGGTGAAAGCAGAATCAACAGAGAATTGGTCTCATGAGCCCTTTAACCACGAAAACAATCCCTGGACATCTGTATGACTCAAATATTTCCCACAGCAGACAGAGCTGGTGCATCCATCACACAGGAGAAACCCAATTCAGCCACCAAAAACGGCACTTTCAAGCTTCAGTTTGGCCACGGGGACACCTCGGTTGATCCATGGGGATATTTCACAGAACGTCACCACTGATGTGCCCAGAGAAATCAAGTTCCCAGAGGTCACCCACTCACAGGCCATGGGGCACTGGGCATATGGAGACCTGTATGCAGTTTTTAGCAACCCAAATTTCAGGCTGTCTTGAGACTGGGCGGAAAATGTGAATGAAAAGCCCCAGCTGCCTATACACAGTGGCCAAATTTTGGAAAAGTTCGAAAAAAACGTGGAATTTACACAGGAAAAAATAGGACTTTCTGGGTTTTTTTTCCCCAAAATATTAGGACTAACCCTAAACATCCTTTATCAGGAACCACAGAAAAATAGAATGTCATTTTTTACCCTTTCCTTTTCCTTTATCCTTTTCCCTTCATGCAGGTTCTTTCTTCAGTGATCCTACCTAAGTCTGCAACAAAACTCTGGTTTCAAAAACTTCCTGTCTTTACTCCCAAGCTTTCTAAATACGGTAGAAATCTCCCCTACCCACTGACTAAAGCATCCCCAAATTGTTTTTTACAGCACTACTTTTTTATATATAAAAAAGTACTTTAAAGTATTTTTTAAAGTAAGTTTTATAAGAAAAAAAAGTGTTACTTGTTTAAGAAAGTCCATTATTCCATTTGAAGAGGTAAAAAGCATTCTCATGGCAAGAGATAAAACAGCACCATGGCTTAAGTAGATGCATAGCAGGAATTACAGCTGGATCTTTCAGGTTGCAGAAGAAAATGTTCAAAACCTGTGGATTTTGATTACAATAACTCATGGAGTTCCATCCACTTAGATGCAACCATAAAGTAGGACATGTGTTATAAAAAACTACAGAAAAACAATGTTCAAGTGGGTGAGTTGCTGGAGTGAAGCAGAGGTAGGTTTGGCTCAAGAGAAAAAAGGATTCCATCTGTTCTTGCAGTTCTGCAATATCCTCTTGGATACTTAAAAATTATATGACACATATATTCCGAGCCTGAAAAATCAAGACATACTTTCTGGACAGCAAAGGCAGACCTGAAGAAAGAACATCAAAAATAATGTTACACGGACTCTGTTTTCTGCCTTGCTGGAGGAAAAAGCCCCCATCAAACACAGCCTTCGCAGCGTCTATAAAACCACAATTCCCTGGGGCTGCAGAAGTCAAGCTCTATTCTACCTCTCCCATTGCATCAATTTGCTAGCATTATTCTGCCTTTTTTTTTTTTTCATTTTCTTCTTTTCTCCAAGCTCAGTCTCCTGGTTGATCAATGTAACAGCCTTTCCTTTATATTTTATTTTATGATCTCCTTCTGTGACCTCACAAGCTCACCTGGTACTGGTGTTTTCCTGAGTCAACTAGTCCTGATGGAGCACATGAGATGGATCAAATGTTCCTCTACCCCCACCTATCTCTGATCTTCACACCATTTCACCCATTACCCCATTTTCATATGAGTGAAATGGTCCTTGAAAATATCTTACATTTCTCCTGGTTTGCCCTAAGCTTTGACTGTATTGAAATCATCCTGCTCCCCCCAAATTGTAATTTCTGTGTCCCCTGTAAGCACATGCCAATAATGCTCTATGGGTCTTCTATTTTCAAATCCTATTTCTGTTTAAATGCACTTTGCCCCTACCACAAACCTTTCTCCTGATTCCTCCTCTGTTCTGCAGCTGGACTCAATTTTTCTCCTGCTGGGATTAAAACACCTTAACTAATTTCTGTGAGTAAATTCGTCACCTCCTGCTTTATTCTATTCATCAATAGTCACTGAAGAAAGAAACATCTCAGGAATGGCTGCAGTCTCCTCCTACAGAGGACAGAGAGATGCTACAACTTATTTTAGCACAGTGTATTTATGGAGAAGGAGAAAGCGCCCCAACTTTATTGGCAATGAGCAAATTATAATAATAAAAATAATAAAAATGAGCAAAACTGAAAATGGAGAACTTAAAATAACCTAACACAGGTGAAAAGACCACCCTGGCTTACTGTGTGGTTTTCCAGATTGCTGTAGCACTTGAGAGCTCTGCTCACTTCCCACACTGCAGCAATCAGCACATCCGTCCTTTCTTAATCCCCACAGAGCGGCACCTCTGTGTTATTTGAATGCAGGAAGGAATGTATTCCCCACCATGCCTTCTACTGCTGCCTCCAGGTAACAGTGGGACTCTGGGCATGCAGGACCAGCCTGGCAGGGTCGGTACTTACACAGAAACCTCCGAGAGGGACCCAGGGCGTTGCGGGATGCGGTGGCGTTGGCGTGGGGTTGCAGCTGCCCTGTTCTCTCCATGCCAACCCAGAGTAAAGACTGAGCACAAACTGAGACAGTGCTGAGCTATTCCACTACCATCTAATGGCATCAAATCAAAGTCTGGACAGCTTTAGGTCAGGGAAGGTGGCAACATTAGTGTTGCAAGAAATCATGGGGTTGTAATTGGGATATTTCGCTGATGAACAGACGTCTTGCACGACTTGGGACATGGAACTGGATTGCTGACACAAAGACAGTGTTCAACTAAACTGTTACTCTGTCTGATGCGGCTACATGTGTAGTAAGAAGTTATTTAAAGGACTATCAGCAAAAAGTCTTCTTTCCTGTAGCCCAGTTCTTCATAATTGGACTGATAAAAAACCCCTTGACTCATGGTTTGCTTAGAGCGTTCGTTCTTTTGAGCAGAATTCATTCTTTAGGATCTTGTGATATCTACTGCAATGGGCCTCCAAAGCACTTCTGACAATTCCAATACACATCCCTATTCTCACCTCATTCTAATTTGCTTAATTATTTTTTCTATCCACACTTTTCCCCTAGTACAATTCATATTCTTCAATACTTCCTTATTTTCCAAATGCTGCTGTATCTTTTTGCAACTGCTACAAAACCTTTTAAAGGATGGTTGCATTGAGCTATAAAATGTGGCAAGTGGAATATTTTGTATGCTTTGAAGAGAAAAGAGATGTATACAACTCATCATTATTTTTTTTTTAAACTACATCTTAGGAGGCACTTGTAGATATTCTTCTGTTGCTGTTTTACACCTAAGAAGAAGAAAAGAGAGGGAAAGACACAAAAACGGGGGGAAAGGAGAAGACAATAACAAAGAGAAAGAGAAAGTTAAGTGAAATAAATACCAAGAAGGTGACTGAAAGTGGAAGGAAAATACATGAATCTCCAAACATCACTTGGAAAACCAATATAATCCTCACTTACTTTTTGCTTGACTACCTTCAATCGTTCCTTTTTTCCTCTTCTAGGGAAAAAATCCCAAGTTTTACATGTTTTTGAACATAAACCTTCACAACTTAATATTCCTACCTCAGTTTTGTGTGATGAGGACTTTAATATTTTCCCCAGGTTCTCTGGAGGATTGTCAGAAGACATGAGGAAACAGTATCAATCCCTTTATTAAGGTCATTTAACAATCCTCATGATATTCATTTCCCCAGCTGTTTTCCTAATACTTTTGTAATTTGCAGTGGTACTTTGAAATTTATCCAAGAGCTAGCAGCCATCAAGGTGTCCTCAAGCTAACCTGCTTGTACTTGGCCAAATTATAAGTTTAAAAAAACCATCATTTGTGTTCTTTGCTGCAAGGGTTTGCCAGAAGCATGCTGCTAAACCCTTTCGAATTTATCATAAGGATTGTAATTTTCTACTGACTTGATTTGATTAGACTCGGGGTTGTTTTTTTTTTTGACAAAATACTTATTGGTGGCCCAAAACTGCACGAACTAGGAACAGAAATATATTTCTAATACAAGAGCAAGGTCTCAGGCAAGCCAGTGATGCTCCAAGAGTTGTATGAAAACTGGAATTCCCATTTCAGGAAAAAAAAATTAAAATGCCTGGGGATGGAGAGGAGACAATTTTTTTAAAAAATACTACATTTCTCACCATGTGAAAATGCCACAGTTCTTTTAGGAAAACTCAAGCTACGATTTAATTATCAAATATTTTCAGTCTCTATGAGGTATCTGGAGTAGCCTCACCATGAGCAAGCACTGGAAAATTGAACAGAGATATATTGTACTTGGATAATTCCGATCAACTTGGGTCATCTTTTTTTTCAGAAAACTTGGCCACACTGCAAAGTCAAAGGGGAGACAGACCCAGAAGTCACGTTTGCTTCAGAGGTAACTCACACTCCTATAAACTACAATCCTCAAAGCAGTTGTCTGGAGAAAAGGAGCCCAGTCTGGGCCCCAAGAAAAGGCTGCACACACACCAAATAATTAGGCAAATTATTTACTGTTAAAACTGAAGGCAGGACCCTGGGGTTTACCCTCAAGGTTTCTTATATTTTTATTTCTATGATGACTATTCCTGTTTCACAACTATAGCCTTCCAACTTGTATATTTGACAAAATAAGGAGCCTAGAGAAGGAGCACCATTCATTATAGAACACGGATTTATCTCAGAACGTAAGTCATTGATCAGTGGTTATAATCAAAATAATTTTAATTAAAGGACAAGGCCATTCCCTTTCATTTAACCTGGGAGCTGAAACTTGCCCTTTATATTCAGCTATTCACCCAGGTTTACTTTTGGGGGTTCGCTCTGTCCCCTTCTCCCAATTTCATCTTTCATCATACACATTTTTCACAACCAGACCTTTGTGTCTAAACTTCGGTAGTGCAGAGGAATGAACTAAATAACCTCCTGAGATCTTTCTACCTTACATTTTATAATGATTGAATTAATTACTGTTTGACATGACCATGCCAAAAAAAAAAAAAAATGGCACTGGCTTGATTTCCTAAAAGCAGAACTATTTGACTATTGAAAATTAAAGATTTTTTGTGTGTTCTGTTTAGTGTATATTCTTTCAGCTCAGTTAATTTAGCTTGCAAGAGAAGAAAATTAAATGCAATTGCAGACACCGTAAAACAGAGGAGAGAACTGAGAAAACTGTCCTTAAATACCAAACTCACCTAAAAGATAAAATAGACAGACAACGTCATTATTTAGGTCAAAGGCAAAGACATGATGTGTCAAATACAGCATTAAAGAGTGAAAACAGGACATCATAGTTTTGCATTAATTTATGGTAAGGATGAAGGTATACCAGCTTAATAGTTCGTATTTTCTGTTAGGAAAAGAATTCAAAATACAAAAAAAAAAAACCTCCTCCAAAAACCCAATAGTCCATTTCTGTCCAGCACATACACGGAGAAGAGATGGAAGATGCAGAAACCTGAAATCCAAATCAGTGGAAGGAATCCTTACACAGCAAGTGAAAAACTTTACAAATTACTGTTTAGTCAATTCTTTCTCCTGCAGTGCACAGTTTTTTCAGCACCATCTCTTTTTTTTTACCTCCTTCCTCCTCCATAATAAATCAACAATATTTCCTGGCATTTTCCAAGGACAACAGATGCAATATTTACACTGCTTTTTGATAATGCTGAAAAATACCTTAAGCAGTAAATATTCATCTCTGTTGCCAGCCACTTCATTTCTCTATTTTTCATATATATTTTTGCACCTTGCATATATTTATATATATTCATATAAGCTATAAATTTCCTCACACACACACATTCAGATACATCTACGTTTAAACATCTATGAAAAATAACAACACAACTTTTACACGTTTCTATGGTTACAAAACGCAGACACGATACATATTATTTTATTAACATATCAAAGGACCTTAACTTTTTGGCACAGTATCGTCACCTCTGTGACTGGGAAACTTTTCATTCAGTCCCTCAATCAGCCTGATCATGGTTGCAAATTTTCACAGACTGTCACCCCACAATGCAGTTGATTATGCAAAATTAAACAAAATTACACATTTCAGATGCTGCTTTTCACATGCAGCTCCCAGACAGTTCTCCCCACAACTAAGACAGGTTAGTTATGAAATCCATGAGCCTCATTAGCCTCTAAAACTGTTATTTTTGCCAGCAACTGGAGAACTTATTTCTCTTTCTTTCTTCCTAAACTGCAGCTACAGATCTTTTCAAGCTACTGAATCGTTGAGAAGTTTGAATTCCATGGATTTATCCCTAACAATTCACAAAGTTCTGGAAAACTGTGGCGATTCAGGAATATGAAAGAATCTTATGGATAAGGATTTTTCCGTAAGGTAAAGACATTGTAACTCCATAACAAAGCTTGGTTAAGTGAAACATGTCAATGCACAGGCATGTTGTGAGAAGATTTAGCACCAAATTTTGTAAGAAGGGTGAAGAGTCTCTGGTGATCACAGTAAAGATTCTTAAGTTGTAAAACCTGGACGATTCTTGGGTAGAAAAAAGATATAAAACGGGGTAAAAGCAAAATAATTTCTGTGATATTTTCATGTCCAGGGAAGGGAACGGAGCTGGGGAAGGGGCTGGAACAGCAGGAGCAGCTGAGGGAGCTGGGGGGGCTCAGCCTGGAGCAAAGGAGGCTCAGGGGGGACCTTCTGGCTCTGCAACTCCCTGACAGGAGGGAGGAGCCGGGGGGGGGCGGGCTCTGCTCCCAGGGAACAAGGGACAGGAGGAGAGGGAACGGCCTCCTGCTGTGCCAGGGGAGGTTTAGGTTGGATATTGGGAAAAATTCTTCCTGGAAAGGGTTGTCCAGCCCTGGCACAGCTGCCCGGGGCAGGGGTGGAGTCCCCATCCCTGGAGGGATTTCAAAGCCCTGTGGATGTGGCACTTTGGGACATGGGTCAGTGGTGGCCTTGGCAGTGCTGGGGGAACAGCTGGACTCGATGATCTCAAAGTTCTTTTCCAACTTACATGATTCTATGATTCCAAGCATCAAAACATGATTAAATGCTGTAAGAACAGCAACAAATCCTAACTGTTAAGACGACTACAAATTTATCTTTAGTTTCTTTTATCTTTTAAAACTGCTTTCTTGTTTTTAATACCAAAATGCCTTTGTAAAATATCTCCTAGTTAGTTCTGCTTATTGCAGTGGTTGCCCTTCAGCTGCAGAGTACCAGAAGAAAGGAACAGTTAAGCGAAGGAATTACGCACAGAAGTATTTGCTCAAAGGAAAAAAAAAATATTCTTTGCACGAAGAGTGGGTGCTAAAAGCCAATTCTTTCTCTCTTTCCCTAAAAAAATAGGCAAGAAATGGTAATTCTGCAAAACACCAGTTTGAATGTCACCCTGTGAATGAGAGAGTCATTCACAGATGATTATTTTGTTTTAAATAGTGCTACAGCTTTTATATGAGGTTCAGACTAAAGTTGTGACTGTAATGGAAATCCCATTTGGGTTGAAAAGTTATTGGAAGTTGCAAGTTTCAATGGACAAGGTATTAGACATGGTAAAATAACTTGGGAAATATTACTGTCGACTCTTCTGACTTTGAGTAAAGTAACAGCCAGTACTTAGTTTCCCTATCTGCAAAATTCAATAGTGATACTTTTTATCCTTTGTGATGTATTTTGACATCTCTGGATAAAGGCACAAAGACAGATAAGTAATATTAAATTCTTTATTTGTGATGAATGCAATTATCTTCATCCATATACTTTCTATGCCTTTATTTTTTTTTAAATTGAGCAGTTAAAGTGAGTTTCAAAATCCAACTTTATATTATGCTAAGTGATATTATATTAGAAAAAGAAAGAATAAAAAGATCATTACACTTGACAGATCCAAGGGGTAATTCATCCCATCACGAATAGGTGTCTTAAATTGTCTATGACATTTTTTCCCCTCTGTGTATCTCTCCACTAAGTACAGAAGAATGATTATCTTACATTAGGTGCAAAACTCTTCCGCAACTGCAAGAACCCAATAAACACAGAAGAAAACAGGATTTGGGGTGTAATCTCACAGCTTTTGGGTTGTAAAATATAGAACTGGAGTTTTTATAGTATGCAATTTTGAAGCTAAACGCATTAAAAAACAGAAGTGTGGATCTTATTTACATGTCCACCATCATTAATGTGATGATTTACTGCTGGTGTTGAAAAATCATGTTTTTAATTGGAGGGGCATAAAAGCACACAAGACGTTATAATGTAGGGGTTTGACCTGTGTATTTTAGGGATTTATTACAAATATTCTATTTTGGCTATGGATTATTCCTTTCAGCTGCCTGGATGGATGTAGTGATCACTGAGCCACTGCTCAAGGGAATTCTGTGGGATGAATGCATCAGTTACTTTATTATCAGGGCAACAGAAGTGAGCTTGATACAATTATTTGTGACTGAACCTTAAACTGTCTTAAGAATTTCCATTGCTTTATGGTTTTTTAATTAAGTTTAAAAAAAACCCAAACAAACACAACAAACAAACACAGAAACACATATTCCACTTTTCTCTTTTTATATATAGCATTAGGACTTCCCTCTAGCACCTTCCAGCACCTAAAGGGGCTCCAAGAGAGCTGGAGAGGGACTTCGGACAAGGGCCTGGAGCGACAGGCCAAAGGGGAATGGCTTCACACTGACTGAGCGTAGGTTTAGATTAGATATTAAAAATTCTTCCCTGTGAGGGTGGTGAGGCCCTGGCACAGGTTGCCCAGAGAAGCTGCGGCTGTCCCATCCCTGGAAGTGTCCAAGGACAGGTTGGACGGGGCTTGGAGCAACCTGGGCTAGTGGGAGGTGTCCCTGCCCATGGCAGGGGGTGGAACAGGATGGTCTTTAAGGTCCCTTCCAAACCAGGTCATTCTGATCCTATGTCTTCTCTCTAACACTTTAAAATCCTAAAGAATCCAGCTGCATACACAGTGGTACTTACATGAATTTCCTCAATATTTAGTCTCAACTCACTTAAGCAAAATAAAATACCAGAACGTGTTCAAGTGAACTATCTGGATGTAAAACCTACCCACTAATATATGCATATAAACTCCTTTATAAATAAACCATACTTTTCTTCTCGTTTGCAAATATACATAATTGCCCATGCTAGGAGTTATCTTCCCTTTCGAGCTGAAAAGCTGATATAAATAGTTCTCTCTATACAGTTCAGCTACCCAAAATAAGAAAGACATTTTAATATTGCAAAAGTGGCTAAAGCCAATATTTGTTCTGCAGCAATAGCTTATGTTGTTTTCTTCTCTCCAATATTTTGAATTGTTATAGAGACATCGCTATATTAAACCTAATGGATTTCAAATTAATTCAGCATTTATATTCTGATCACATTTTCTATCATATATCTGAAAGGATGCATTCAGCTGATAATAACAGGCTACAGGAAACAATGCTGATGATTTGGAATTAAAATGGCTAAGTCAAAGCTATTTTAGACTGAAAGGAGCCTATTGATGCCTTAATTTTCTAGGTGCAGTCAAGCCATTGATACAAGCACCAGGTAGGTGACATCTCAAGGTTGTAAATGCACCAGGACTGGGTGTTTGACTTTCCCCCTGGAAAGGGACAGGGAGGCACACAAGTCCTCATCTCTCTCCCTGCTCCTCAGGAGCTGTGCTGCTGCTGGACTTAATGCAACTGCTGCTGAAATTGCTGTCGAAAATTTGATCCTGCACCATTACCAAGGTGTGATAGTCCCGACTCCCTCATCCCTTGCCTTCCAGACAGGAAAGCTATGGAAAGTTCATTCTCTTAATTTTAATTCTACCACTTCCAAGAGAGCAACAGCAAGCAGCCACATCTCAGAGCTGCGGGATAACTCGGTCTCATGCATACAGGCAACCAACAAGTTGTGAGGGGACACAATCACACACAGCCGGGCTAACAATGAAATCACACAATATGGGCAGTAAATGCAGATACCAACAGTTCAGAGACCTCTTTATGTGTGTGCAATGCAGTGATGAGTAACGTTAATTAATTGGCAATGTGTGCTTGTACCCCAGAAAATCAACCGTGTCCTGTGCCACAACAGAAGCTGTGTGGGGAGCGGGTTGAGGGAGGGGATGCTCCACCTCTGCCCTGCTCAGGTGAGATCCCACCTGCAGAGCTGCCTCCAGCCCTGGGACCACAACATAAGGAGGATGTGGAGCTGCTGGAGCAAGTTCAGAGGAGCCCATGGAAATGCTCCAAAGGCTGGAGCCCCTCTGCTGTGGAGACAGACTGGGAGAGCTGGAATTGTTCACCCCAGGGAAGAGAAGGCTCTAGGAGACCTTCCAATACCTAAAGGGGATGCAGGAGAGGGACTGGGGACAAGGCATGGAGGGACAGGACAAGGGGGAATGGCTTCAAACCGTCGGAGGCAGGGTTAGATGAGATATTGGGAAGAAATTCTTCCCTGTGAGGGTGGTGAGGCCCTGGCACAGGTTGCCCAGAGAAGCTGTGGCTGCCCCATCCCTGGAACTGTTCCAGGCCAGCAACCTGGGACAGTGGAAGGTGTCCCTGTCCATGGAAGGCTGAGTGGAACTAGATGATCTTTAAGGTCCCTTCCTGTCAGGTCTCTTACCCCCCCGCGTGGCGTGGGGGCAACCCTGTTTTGGTTCTGTTTCCATCTGAAGAACCCATTTCCGCCGGCTGAGGGGGATGGGGAGGGGGGAACTCCAAGGCCAGGGGTTCCTTTAGGTCCCGAGCCTGGAGGGGAAAGCTGCTCCCCCCGCCCCTCCGGCCACGTGGTCTCATGGCAGGCACAGAGACAGCACACCGGGCGCGGAGAGGAGGCAAGAGCGTTTATTGTCAGGGAGTGTTACATTTATAGGGTTAGGGTTCACAGGGGTAACCAATTAGAGGTCACAGGAAGGGGTTAACAACCAATAAGAAGGGGTTAAAAGGGGCCAGTGAGAGCACTCAGGGTATCTTCTCAGGGCATTGCTGCATGGGACAATACCTGCGGCAGGGGTTACTGGGGAGAAGAACCACGAGCTAGTAAAAGGATTACAAAAAGCCATCTTGGAACATGCTTTAAACAAACAGTTTTCCCATATCCTGCAAGTTCATTGCAACACCTTCCAACCTAAACCATTCTGATTCTGTCCTTCCATGCGTAGGCAGAAATAATTTTTGCATCCTATTTCAGGTGTGGCTGAACACGGGCTGAGTTCACTGCCATAACCACCCCTCAGCCTCCAGGCTGCTCCCCTGCTGATGCACCCCAGGACAGTTTTAGCTTTTTGGCTGCAAGAGCAACACTGATGCCTAATGTTAGATCTTCCCTTGGGCCTGGCAGCACTTAAACACTGCTGCTGCCACTAATGGCAGGATTACCCAAAGAAGGTAAATTTATGAGCCCTTTTTCTTCATCTTCATCACCATCATCAGCAGAAAGGTATCTGCACAGACAGACTGGAGGATTTTTTCATAGGGAAACAGAGATGTAGCAGCACCACTCACTGTATTTCGCAGTATTGCCCCAAAACACGTAACAGTGAGAACTGCCAAGGGAAAACAGTGCAATTCCCAACACTGGAATCCTTCTGTGGACTCATACAGCAAAGCCATCCAGTTAAGAGTTGGACTGGATGATCCTTCCAACTCAGAAGATTCAGAGATTCTGTGAATCAGTAATAGCCACGATTCCATTTCCAGGTCAGAGAGAGGTTTTGACATCACTTGCCCCTGCAACCATTATCTGCCCATCAGATGAATCACAGCACCAGCAAACCCAGTCAGTGCTACTAATGAGTCAGAACTGTGCACTTTTATAGGATTTTTTTTTTCATATATATTAATTGCTTGCTGCTCCACATTATCTGCCTATAGTCAATTATCTGTATCTGGTTGTAATACTATTTTCGTATTTCTAATATACTCCTGGATATTTTAAACAAGTAAAAAAGCTATTTATCCACACAAATCAAAATACTAATGACCAAAAGTGTTAAATTCATTATAATAAAACTATTTATGCTTTAGACATAAACCTGCCGTGGACATTTCCATGGCTCTTTTGCTCTCCCTACTATATTTTCACAGTTCTTTTCCATACGTATAAAAGAGGATTTGAAAGTTTCCACTTCAGAAATTGCAATGTCCTCCTACTGCTTCTGGGTTTTTCTCCACCACAGAAGACTTGTAGCCTTCTACGTTGCTGAAGGTCATGGATGGTTTTATCATCCAGCCAAGCAAATGACCAAAATTTGGCCAAGCAGCAGAGAATCATTTTTCAAGTTCTGTGGCTGCCCTGCTGCTGAGAGATGATGGAGTCTGGAGACTTCATTTTAATTAGCCCCCCTTTTCCCTCAAGCTCATCTTCCCTTGATTCAAAGAAGGTAAAAACCTGACCTCATCCACGACTGCAGAGGTTGCTCAGTAATTTTAATAATAATTCACCTGAAGGAGGGATTAACTGCCTCAAATCTTCCCAAATGTCACCCAGACACTTTGTAGTCATTTAGGGAAAACAAAACAAAACTAAACAAAATGTAAATCAAATTAGCTTCACTTTTCCTGGTATTCTTATTCCATGAGAGAAATCTCTTACCCAACAAAAGATACATCTGGTCCCTGAGCTCATTCCAACTACTTGATTATTATCCTTAACACACCTGCTTTACTTTAGGATTAATAATGTTTACAACTTCCCACAGAGACTCATCTGAGAATGGCAAATATTCCACAGTGCCCATGGACTGGCCTTTTGCCAGGTGCAAGCAATGATCCTTTACCAGAACAACACTTTTCTAGGTCAAAATAAAGCAAAGTAATGTGTAATTCAGCCCTGTGCCAACCAAGTGAAACACCTCAGATTGTTATGAGCTTCTCCCCACCAGCCAGCAAGGACTGACTTTCAATTATCACCTACAGCTGTAATTGAATAAGACCAGTATCTTAAAGCAACAACAAAAAAACAGCCTACCTAATTCAATTCTATTTAGGAATTAATTTTCCAAGGAGTTACACAGCCTCAAACTCAAACAGAGATTAGCTCAGGAACTGAAAAGTTATTTTTTTTCCTTGGGAAAACCTGTAACCAACTTTCTACCGTCCTGCTGGGCAAGAAATCATCACCTTACTGGAAGCTCCAGCTGGAAGAAAGTGTGGCAGGGAACAGCATTGATTTCTCAGCCATGCAGCTGGAGAGAGAACAGCACTCCTGTCCTTCACTCCTCTGACAAAGGTAAAGCTCTTTGCTGCAGGAGACAGGATTTTATTGCTCAGCTTGAAAGTATAGTGGAAAAAAAAAATAACCACAGAAAATAACACAAATATCTGTGTTCAATAAAAACACTGAGACGAATGAAGAATATATAAAGATGTAGATAAACAGCGACAAAAATAAAGCTAAAGATACAGGAAGATGAGGAGGCAGATCTGGAGAACAGTATCACAGAAATTAAACATTAATAATGCAATGCCTGTCCTACAGACAAAAGTATTTTTACTCTGGAAAGGATTAGAGGAAGGATAAATAGTTCATAGCAGCTGTTTGACATATCGCTAAACACACATTACTGGTAAACACTACAATGGCAGGGAAATGGAAAAAGAAGCTGATAAGCAGGAGAGCTGGAAAATTAAGGGATTTCAACAGCTGGACCTTTTAAAAATAATTGGTATTTCAAATTTGACTTCACAAGTATAATTTACACTAGAAAAAAAGCATTCATTAGGACACTGTAAATTCTCAAATGCAACAGAGCTACAGAGAACCATAATTTGGGGAAAAAACCCAAGACAACAAGCTCACGTGGTTTTCAACACGGAGTTACAACTGATAAAAGGGAAGGAAACTGGATGTAAGAAAAAAAAAAATGCTTATGCCATGCATTACCCAGTAAAGAAAATTCAGTTTACAAATCTGAGAAAAAAAGACTCTGCATCTGGATAGAGCAAATCACAACCACTGGAATGAAGCCCTGGCATCTCCCAGCACCCCCTTCACCTTCCCTACCATCACTTTGGGTTTTTTGTTGGTTGTTTTGGGATTTTTTTCTTTAAACACTTTCCTGGGAAAGAAAATAAATCAGCAGGTGATTCCAGCTGACTTTAGGTGTAAGCCAGCCTGTGAATCTGTTGGATCTGCACCCCTCACTGTCCTTTGGGATGGGTTTCCATACCGACCTTTCTCCCTGCACCCAGAATTTTTATGGCACAGCTGTGCATCGGACAAAACTGCTGCTCTTCCACTTCTCTTTGACACACACCCCCCTTCATACCAACCCCAAAACCAGAATCCAGGCTGACTTTACTGAAATAAATAGCTAATTTTACCTGGGTATCAATCATTGGCTTTATGGTGCCAGTTTAGACACTGGTGAGTGGGAGGAAAGGACCAGACTCCTGTTTCAGAGCTCCCTAGAAGTTGCTGAAATTATGATGAAGCTGTTTTTCAAACCACACACTTTCAACATTCAAGATAATACAATCTCATTCAAAAAGAGATTATTTTTGTTGTTTTTCTTAATCTGGACTTTTAAATGAAGTCCTCCCGCAGTTAACTCTATTTCAAATTATTTTGCTAATGTGCCATAGGATTCATCTCCGTGAGAACACTGTTTCAATTCACCCGATCCCAATTCGATTTAGTTGAATGCAACCTTGCTTTATTCCAATTTATCTTGTTACCGTTCAAGCTAATGGGGAATTGACTGAAGCTCTGGCTCAGCAGCACGGAAGAAAACAGCTGTGGAGATTTAAGATGCTCCTGTTCTCCAGCTGCTCATTCTGTCCCTCTGCCAGATATTACTGTCCCTGGAAACTTGGTAAAATGGGCCCGTCCTCCAGCCCCATAGCTGACTTTTGTCCATACTGATGTAAATGTCTCTTCACATGTTTTCTCTGTTGAATCTACAAAAGATGCAACAACCTTCAGAGAAGGGGCACAGCAGAGCATGGACATTGTCATATTAGAAGATGACTTCCCTCTGTTCCCCTCCTCCTGAACAGCAACTGGGTTAACATCCCACGTGGAAGGGACCTTACTGAAGCTGTCCTTTCACTCACCTGAGAAAAACACCCTGCATGGCTAAGTGTCCAAAAGTTTTCCAATATTTTGCATAAATAATAAATTACCAGCATGTATTGGTCTGCTTGAATTCCCTGCTCTTGTGGAAACCCCACGGACTCCGATGATCCTCAGGGGTCTCTTCCAACTCAGGATATTCTGTGATTCTGTGATATCTTACAGGTTTGTGTCATAGAATCATACAACAGTTTGGGCTGGAAGGGACCTTAAAGATCATCCAGTTCCAATGCCCTGCCATGGGCAGGGCCACCTTCCACTAGCCCAGGGTGCTCCAAGCCCCTAAATATTTCCAGGGATGGGGCAGCCACAGCTTCTCTGGGCAACCTGTGCCAGGGCCTCACCACTCTCACAGCCAAGAATTCCTTCCCAATATCCCATCTATCCCTGCCCCTCTGGCAGTGGGAAGCCATTCCCCCTTGTCCTGTCCCTCCATGTCTTATTCCCAGTCCCTCTCCATCTCTCCTGGATCCCCTTTAGGCACTAGAAGGGGTTCTCAGGTCTCCCTGGAGCCTTCTCTTCTCCAGAACACTCCTAGCTCTCCTAGGCTGGCTCCAGAGCAGAGGAGCTCCATCCCTGGCAGCATCTCCATGCCCTCCTCTGGGATCGCTCCAGCAGCTCCAGATTCCTCTGATTTTTGGGGTCCCAGAGCTGGAGGCAGCTCTGGAGGTGGGGCCTCACCTGAGTGGGGCAGAGAAGCTTTTTTCAAAGTTACAGTATTTAAACATTTAACACAGTATCATTCAATGATCTCCCTTTCAGATGCCAAACGAGATTTCTCAGTGAGCTCTCCTGAGAGGGGAAGGAAAGGTGATGGAGCTGCTCCATCCCTGGGCATTCCCCTTTCAGAACTGCCCTTTAAACCAGAGCAAAGGAAGAGGATTCCTGCCTACCTGACATTTCACGTCCAGGACTTGTTTGTGTTTCTGTACCCTCCTTGTTTCCCTATCCAAGAGAAAGCCCAGAACACCCTGGTAGAGGGATTAGTTTCAGAATAGTCTCCCTGCCCTTCACAACATTTTCATGTTTGGTGGAGTATTTTTATAAAATGAATGTGTATCTTTCCCAAGTAACCACTTTGCTGCCAGATCTCCCAAAAGACTATTCATGGCATAGTACAGGTGATAGCTTGTGTATGCCAAGTATGTTCTCCAAAATCATCCTCCCACCAACATTTCAGGGCTTATGATGTCATAGCAACTCCCTAAACTTCCACCCAGCCAGATCTGCCTTACAGCCCATCTGTCACAACTCCATCTAAAATTACAGTAGTGACTCTTCAGAGAAAACAAGACTGAATGTGAGAGGCTGTATCATTTAGCAATTTCATTTTTTTAGTAGACACATTGATGGTTTGGGCAAAGTCAAAAGGAAAGTGGAGCAGAAGTCCTAAAATGCATAAAGATTTTTAAATTGACTCACAACATGTAACTCTCGTGAAATGCCCAATAATCGCGGTTAAACATCCTGTTAACCACTCCCTACCAAAGCCTCCTGATACTACAGCAGACAGATTTTATTTGATTCTCTTTCCACGTATTTATCTTTTTCCCTCAGAACTCAAAGGTTCTTTCTCACACTACAAAACACCTTCAGGTAATTACAGGCATCCAACTGCACCGGGGCTCCAGCATCCCCTCACGCTGTAGTCTTGAAAACACTTGCTCTCTGAGGGCTATTATTCTTTGGTTTATACAAAATTATTTATTGCCTGGAGTTTTTCCTTAACTGATTAGCTGACAAAACTATGCTGTGCAGAAAAAAAAAAAAAAATAAAATCCTACTTCTGCTTTCACCTATTTGCTTTTAAAATAAAATACATTAAACTTTGATAAAGATGTTTATTACTGCAATTCTACCCTTAGAAGTCCAAAAGATAAACAAGAAATCCTTTGAAAGAATATCTACGTGTAACATTTTATCTTCTGGCTGTTCATTGCAGAAGTTTTGGGTTTTTTTAAAGAAATAAAAATAAATGCATCTCATTATTTTTTTTTAAAGAAAAATGTTTTAGACAGCAGCATTTTAATGCTATTCCAAGGACTTTTTCCAGCCTTTCTCTCATTGCATGGTTTATTGACTGATTTAAATTAATCTATCCAGTACTTTTCTGCTGACAGCGGACTAAGAGTCACAGGAAACTTTGTTTTCTTGATTTTTTCCACCTTCTAGACAAGAAAGACTTCTGGTATTAGCCAGAATATCTGATGAAAAGCTCTTACTTTGTTAGTTATGGCTCTTCACCATAAGGTAAAATATCACACGTTGTACATCTACATTGAATAAAAGCCCAGCACAACATCTGAGCTGGTGTGGAACAAAGCTGGAACATTTAGACAGTGAAATACCATATGAGACAAAGGTGCAGTTGCTTCTTCTTGGGTGCATAAATCCTGTTTTTTAAAATGTCTGACTCAACACAGAATCAGTTGGTAAGGTCCATCTGCATAAGCCCAAGTTATACAGATGTGAGCTCTGAGGAGAAAAAAGCCCAATATTTTGTAAGAGGAACCAGTGTTGTAGTTGAATTAAATAACCAGAGCACTCTCGTTATAATGTGTGAATTATTTACAGGTAAAAACAGTAAAACATTAAGGAAATTATATAGTGCACGTGTCTGATTATACATACATATACACATTCATGTAAAAAAGTGTGAAACATGATGAAAATTCAGGTTTCCAAACAACGTTTCTAACTTATTCCATACATTTCTCCTGTAACGTCAAAAAAACACACAAACAAGAATCAAACAAACAAACAAACAAAAAAAAAAAAAAAAACACAAAAAAAAAAACCCAAACCCATAGAAATGTAAGGAACAATTTTAATTTGTTATCACAAAAAGGTGGAGAAATCATCTGGTTTCTTTTGACACATCCATATCTACAGATTCACCCTGCAAGAGCATTTGTTCCAGCCTTCCTGTAGCCCGTGAACTCCTTTTCCTGGTGCTTTTCTCCACTTGCTGCCAGCAGAAGTGCCGAGGGATTGCCAGCTCTCCCAAGGAGGGAGGGAGGCTGCCCACGTCTTTCCACCACGACAGGCTAAATGGGCTCTTAGGTGAAGTGAAAATGGAAACAGTTTATGAACAACACCCCAGCACACCACCGAGAAAAGCAAGTTCTGCTGAGCTTTATATAAACCAGAGGAGTGAAATGAAAATTTAACGTGAAAGGCAATTTACCAAGACAACTGCAACAATTCCACGAGGGGCTGGAGGGAGGAAACAGCCTGCTCAGTGGATTAAAAGACTGACAAATATTTCCTAGGAATCTGAAGATGGACAACAGCTTAGTGCCGTTCAGAGGAGTCGATTATTTCCAAATCAGTAAATATGACAGGAGGGTTTAGGTTAGATACACGTATTTGCCTTACAACTACTTCATGTAGTTTCACAGCAACTTTTCCTACAGCACACAGGTACTCAAATACTGAAGACTAAATTTCATCCCAGTTCCCTTTATGTCCTTATCAGCCATCACCGAGTTTCATTCCACTTCCAACTGGATGTTGAGAAGGAGAAAGAAATCAAGGAAGGAGGATGGTTTCTTTAGCATCTCCCCACAACTCATGTCCCCACCTGCACTCCTAAACTTTTTCCCTCCTAAACTTTTTCCCTAGAAGAGTGAAAACTTATTCCATTCAACAGAGTTAATGAATCTTTTCTTGCTTCTGTCAAAGCAGGTAGAATCTGACCTGCAAAAGACTTAATACTGTTATCTAATAATTTGGTTTTCCAGAAAACAGATTAGACATCAATATTTTTTTTCACCTTGATTACGAAGAGAAAAATATAAATGCATCTAAAATGAGAAATTCTGATTGAGGGGAAAACAAACATTAAAAATCGTATCTTCTAATGTTTTGGTGCAGCATTTCAACCATCTGCAAACCACCTTATAGCCTCGCACTAATCTGACTTTGTAACACGCTGCAGGTTGACATCTACTGGCATCAGACTTTCAAAATGCTTCAATCAAGATCTGTATAATCCCCATAATTAAAACGTCTTTGTTCTGCTGTATGATCAAACATTCCCGAAAACAGAGCCACCAGTCCCAGCAAGCACCCAAGACGCTCACAGGTGAGTTGAGGCACAATAAAAAGCCCAGTAATCTACCAGATCTCCTCCGAGAATGTTTGTTTATCACTGTGCCTGCAGACTCTCACACTACAAATGTACTGGCAACCATTTCTAGCAGACGTGAATATAATTTGAAAAGTTTAAAAAATGCACGGGAAAAGCAATCAACAGCCTCAATAAGAAATCTCGGGGAAAAAAGTGAAATGATTTGGTAACCATGAATGATTGGTAAGCTCTTCAATGGGAAAAAAAAAAAAGGAGGGGGAGAGAATCAAGAAGCAATGACCTTTTGTACCCATCCTTCAAGTAGCAGGTTTTAGAAACTTTTGTATTGCCCATAAAATTAGCTTGAAGATAAATCCCACTCTGGTGATTTGCTCTTTGTAAGTCCAAAGCCACTGTTCTGAGTTCTCACAGTATAATTACTTCAATATAGATAAAGCATGAGTCATCTGTTCTACTCTAACCTTTGCATTTAAATTTGAATTTTATTCTTGCTTATCTTTTTCCCTAAATTGATATTACTGTCTAAAATGTTTATTAAAAACAACTTAAAGCCACAGTGCATGTCAAACTCTGCACTGAGGCACCATTTGTTGTGTTATTTTAATTAACATCTCAGGGAGATTACAATTCTAATCATTTCTATTAACTATGTCAAAGTTTTCTTTTTCTCACACGTCAGATTTTGTTTCCTGTTTCAAATTATGCCTTAATACCCAGGAGGCTTTTAGTAAATGCTCTGCACACCCAGGTATGAACCTCAGAGGCACTGTCTTGTTTTCCTGCTAACAGCAGAACCATGGTTGATTAGGCAGTGCCCTTAGCAGGTTCCCAAATTTTTCCCCTCTGGATTTCTTCCTCCTCTCCAATTCTTAGTGAGAGAAAATATTTAAAGCCCAGAAAACACACTCTTTGATCCAGAAGGAGACCAGTTACAATCCCCTTCTCTCATTAATAAGCTTGTCCTGGAGCAGGACTGAAATTAAAAGGAAACGCAAAAAGAAAGTCTACGACATCCAGGCTACACTGAGAAGATTTTAAGGTTAAATACTTGATTGTCTGCATCCATTTTTGCCCACAACTCACCACAATCCTTCTAAGGTACACTTGGGTAGCCAGCTGGATCTCACTGTATGTAAATGGCTGCAGGATGAGCAGCTACGTACAAAGAAAAGGTTTAGTTCCTAACTTGTTTCAGTGAATTCCTTACAAGGTTTGGCCCCAGGTATCTAACACTGGCTCTAAGCCTCTGAAATACAAAGAAAAAACTCACCCTCTTAGACTTAAGGGGGCTGCAGTTATTTTTCAAGGTTCCCTTTTTAACCCTCTGCCTCCCTTTTCAGCGGCCAAACCATGAGATCTGTTTTCCCCCAGCCATTACGGAACTGAGCCCTAACACTTTCTGCTCGTCTGAATGAACGAAACCAGAGCACTTATTCAGCATTTTCAACGGGATTCCCTTCCTTCCTAAAGACTCTTTTCCATGACTGATGGATATGAGCCTGGTGCCCATCACAGCTGTCAGGGTGCCCTGCAGGGAGCCGACTCAGGAGAAGGTTTTGCAAATCGCTCTCGCAGAGAGAGCAGACAACGACTTGTCAGTCTCAAAGACTCCCACACACCACACTGAGACACTACGAGAATACCTTTTGTTTTTAATGCCCTTTTTTACTCAATTTAAGGGTAAGTGGTCCACTTACTACCATCAAGACGGTTTCACAGTCTGAAAGTCTGCGAGAGTCTTTCTCATTTTTGAGACAGAGGGATGTACTGACGTGAACGACTTCACTACTGCTAATTCAATACAACACTGCTGTCTACCTGTTCCTTTGCAAATCCAAACAAAATTAATTGACTCTGGGTTGCCTTTTTTCTCCATACGAAAAAAAAAAAGGGGGGTTGGTAACTAAAGTCAGTCCTAAGATATATTACGTAACTGATCTGCCACTACAGAAAAATCTCTGCAGATTTTTCTGAGGATCTTGATTATAAGTAGGTATCAGGATCTTTGAATGGAAAAGAGTGAATTCTTATCCGTGTAAAGCATTTCCTGAAGCCTTTACACAAAGCTCAAGTGCTTTGCCTCGCCGTTTGTTGTGTAATGCAAAAGTCTGCAAGAAAAAGCCGATCATTGTGCCTCTACCTGTGTCCTTCAAATGTTTTTAACAAACTCCTTTAATTCTGCTCATCTCATCTTTTTATTCTTAAAAGTATGGTATCTTTATATCCTCTTAATCACTTCTCACCATTTTTTGCTCAAGTCCTACAATCCTCTTTCTGTTGTTCTCTGAATTTTCTTATATATGTTGATGCAAATTACCCGAGCCCAACAATTATTATCAGGATTCTAGATGAGCTTTCACAGCCATTTGGCAAAGCTGTAACTCTTTGCATGGCTCCCTATGTCATAGCAGGAATAACCTGCAGAAATCAGCAGCAGAACACTCCCTAAGGTTCACCTGAGGAGGGTGTCAGTCTATTTTGAGGTTTCTACCACACACATGGATTTTTATTTTTTTTTTCCCCACGCATTTTCTCTAAACTGTTCTTGTTTTTCTTGCTATTTAAATGAGGTTTTGTCCCTTTCTCTTTTCTGGCGAAAAAAAGGATGTGGTTTGTGTATTTGAGAGTCCCTCAGGGCATGTTTGGAAAGCCCATTTTGAAAATACAGTCCACCCAGGAAGGAGGAGATGCCAGAGCTCTTTTAACCGAAAAAACTTAAAAGTAGACACACAAAAAAATCATCTCAAATTCGCCAGCCACTTTAGCAGTTCTTCTGCAGATGCTCCAGTAACACTGACATTTGTTCACAAAGCCCTTCAGTCCCTGAGGAAGGTTATTCAAGCACTACTCAAACTTGGGAGGCTGTTTCTCCAGGGCAGGGTTGTGCTTCACCCCCTCCTGCTTAAACACCCCCCACACCAATGGGGAAAAAATGAGAAAAAAAGAGGTTCCTATGTGGTTACACATCCTGCAGAACAATGCCAGTCCTTCTAGGAACTGCAGTCCTTTCTGGTTCAACGGGTACAGAGTGAAAATAATTGCTGAGCCCAAATATTTCCCATCCTCAGCTGCTGAGGTTTCCCACAAACACTGAAACAGTCTGTTCTCAATCTATCTGTTAAAGGAGTTGAACTGACACCAAACCGGGGTGGAGGAAGGTGTTCCCCTGCCCTCAGACTCTGCCACAGCCCTAAAGAGACCAAGACACAAAGTCTTGGACATCCCAAAGGTAGCTGATAACTGGGAAGACTGGAGAGAACTCTTGGAATGGTGCAACAAAAGCAAAGTTCCGGGTCAGCTGCGACATCCATCTTCCCCATCCTTGTTTGCTGTACGTCCCACCAGACCGAAGCAGCCAAGCAGAAAGGACAACAACCACAAAATCAGACAAAATTGTTTTATTGTCTGAGACCCACAACACAACGTTGGCCCGGCTTTTGACTACCTGGCAGCCAGTCTGGCAGAGCAGGGCAGTCGAGCAAGAGGAAAAGGAAGCGGATAAATGTGCTCTGAGATCTCTCCCCCTGGGAACTGCGTTGTATAAACATCATCTAAGAGTTCCTAACAACTCTTTCAGACACTTCTGGGGGAGCATTTAACAGGTGAAGGGCTCCCCTGTCCCTAAATGAGACTCTGGATTTAGACACACACCTATTTCACCCCAGGAAATCCTGAGCACAGCTTGGCCAAAAGCCTCCAGAGCGACTCAGTGAAGTAGGATTTAAAACACTTCATGGAATTTGACAGCATTCCCAGAAAAACCTCTCCACTTACTGGGGAGAGGCAGAATTAATGTTTCTAAGAAATGAACTCTCCCAGTTCTAGCCCAGATTTTGCTAAAACACAGTGTAAGGAAAGAGTTCACGTTTGACCAACAATTAAACCTTGCATTTCAGAAATGGCAACATAGAAAAAAGAAGAGGGAAACAAACTAAACCAAACTAAACAAACAAAAACCTAAAACAAAAGCAAACCCAAACCCAAACAAATCTAAAAACAAACCAGAAAAAGCAGCTTTCTAAGAATTCAAGACAAAAAACAAACGAGACATAAACCAAATACTGCAAAGGCCTCTGTTTGAATTCATTGCCAGAAGAGCTGAATAAGAGCAGAGGAGAGGCAGAGGCTGGGGAAGAATTCACCTAGACAATTATTTTCTGTCCCTATCCCTCAGTTCAGCCTTCAGTGCATTTTCCCACATAATCTTTATCAACTTTTGGAACATGATGGGACTGTAGCACAGTGGGACTCATAAGTAAGTGAACTATTTGGATTTTTTTGGTGTGTCACTGCTGATCCTGAAGCAGTTTCCAGATTGATGGCACTGACCTGCACCTAAAAGGCACAGATAGATTTTGGCCCATTTCAATACCAAACATGAGAGTTTAAAAAAAATGCTAGAAGTCACAGAGTTTGGCAGAGCCCTGTAATTAATGTCTTGTTGCTTTTCCCTTTTGTCAAAGTAGTCAAAATAATGTCATCTGAAGTGATTTATTTTTATTTGTTTGGCAGCTCTCCAGCATTTCAATAGCAGGGTGGCTGCTGTGCTCAGTGTTGATTTGTCCCAGCCCATTATATTTGTACAATTTCATTTCTGTCTTACACAATCAGGCAAGGGAATAACACAAAGTTTTTTTAATATTCTGTCTTGACAACAAGCAAACAACCTGGAAGAGTGGATTTCAAATTGTGGCTGGGGATTAACATACAAATGTGCTGAAAATTAGGGATATAATTATGTAAAGTCAATTACAATTTTCAATTACTTATTTCCTAAGGCTTTGTACTAAGCAATGTTGGATACCCTGGGCTTGCAACTCCTCTCAGTCCTGCACATCATCTACCAACAAAGAAACACCACAGCCAAGCGACTCCAAATAAAAGGGTTTTAAGGATTTTGCAGGTGAGCAGAAGTGAAGAGAGTTGCATAAAGTGTTTGGGGTGGCCTTGGGGCTCTTGGCCACCCAAAGCTTTCACTATTCTGGCGACAGCAACAGAGAGCTGAGGACCCAGATGTATTAACTGCAATACCAAATAAAGTCACTGATTAATAAAATCAATATGTGTGTATGTGTGTGAGCCTTTCTCAGATTTTATTCCCCGGTTTGTAAGTAATAAAGAAGAGGGAGTCAATTAACTGCATTGAATGTAATCACAAGCCCATAACTTCTTTTTGCTGTATTGACTTTCAGCTTTGCATACTAATAATGGCTCATATTCATTTCATTTTTTTTTCCCTTAGAAGTTTCCCCTGCAACGTGGTAATTACATAAATTGCAGCTTTTTTTTTTTTCTTTTTCTTTTTTTTTCTTTTTTTTTTCCTTTTCTTTCAGTGGCTATTGGGAAGAAGGGGGGGAAAAAAAAAAAGTAGTTATGAATTTTAAAAGAATCGTTGTTTCCTTGCTTTTAGGAGAATCTCACATCTGAACACCCCCGCATTACGTGTCCAAAGGGAGCACTTTTGGGAAGTACCTGCCATTTCCACGACTGGAAGAGTCAATGCAAGTATTTTCCAGAATTAGGAGAGACAACAGAAGAGACAAACTCTGACAATGGAAAGGTGACAGTGGCTGGGGAAGTGATCCTCATACAAAGCACTGAGTCCTATCAGGGCATCACATTTTAAGATAACTGCAAACTCCTTGGAGAATGGACCAAGGGCAACTGCAACCACGTCGAAGAAATACAGGAAATGTCCTGCAAGAGAAGACTCTTTGTTTACTCTTTAAAACAATAATAGAGGAAAAAAATTATAAAAAAAAAAAAAAATCTGGATAGTTACACATTAAGTACAGCAAGAGTAATGCCCATTTCGAGATGGCCTCAGCATGAGAGAAGAACAGCTCCTGGAGAGGAATTCTATTTTATCCTTTATTTAAATTAATAGAAGGGACAGGGTCATTTTTAGATGTCTTCTGGGTAATTCTGTGATTCTTTAGAAATACAATGGAAAGGTAAATCTGAACCGAAGGAAGCCTTAAAGTGGGGTTTTAAGTTCCATGAAAGCAAATCAACTTTCCGTACTAGGTTACATAAACCAGAATTTCCCATCTATTTGTTACATGACTACAAATAGCAAAAAAGGATTTAAATTATGCATGGCTACGAGAATTGCCAGGTTTTCAAGCAAATTACTGAATACCCTTAGAACACCTCGTGAAAATATCTCTGTAATGACCAAACTCAGTGTTATTTCTTCCATTCACTCACTACAGTCCAGTTTTGAAATATAAAACGTACCTGATAAAATAAGATTTTCATCAGTTACCTACTGCCAGCCAGCAAAGCAGAAAATCGAGAAAATGGCCATTTCTATTTCATATTGCTTAATATCCATCACTTTAATGGAAATGAGATAAAGTAGATAATGGCAATAAGAATAGTATTAGCAGCACAGACATATATTAAATATTTCTCAGAGGTACCATTGTTGCAGCATTTACATTGTTAATATTAAAATGTCTCCAGCAGCATAACCCAGTGTAACCAATATTACAAATATTACCTTTAATATAAAAGAGTTGAATGAGCTTTTAACCTTGAATTTGATTCAATGTTGAAAATAACTTCTATACTTAAATGACCCAGCTCATGTGAATAGATAAATACTTTTCCCCTTCAAATAAATCTTTCTCCAAAGCTAAACTTTCCTGCACTATTCTTAGGTGTAATTTCTATTGGGCATTAAGTGATCACAGACCTTTTCTGTACTTCTTTTAAGTGTAACTCAGAAGCAGAAATGTCAATTTAGCTGAGGCTTTTGAAGGCAATATTAAATACAAACAAAGATTTTAAGAAATGTTCCACTCTGCAGATATTTCACTAAAGGGAAGTGTACAGGAAGGTTATCCCCATGTTCAAATATCCTGAGTAGAAGCAGAAAGTGATTTAAATGGGTTTTGAAACACAATGCTTTACAAAAATAAAATAAAAAAATAATTTAAAAAAAATTTAAAAAGGAGCGGGAAAACTTAAAGGAAGTTTTGCTTCTTCAAAATAAGCAGCAGCTGAATCACAGAAACACTCAGGTTGGGAGATCCCTTGGGAGGTCCAAGAAATAAAAAAAATGGGACAGAATCTAAAATACAAATCTGAATGTCTCTCATTGTGAAGAACTGGATAACCACGAGGTTTAAATACAAGACATAGAAGCAAAGAGTATGAAGCTCAACTTCTTACTCCAGGGACTATGGACAAGAATTTGTTGCGAGTCAGATAATCATCAGGCACAAGTGGTAATGGAGGGAACACACACCAGTCTAAATAAGCATAATGTGCCACTATAATGTTCCTGTGAATCAGGCAAGTGCAACAGCAGGAGTGTTGGAAAGACAGAGACAGGAAATATTAATGGTATTGTGTCAGGTGCTGAGTTTTCATCTGGAACATTGGGCACTTCTTGTCATTTATATTCAAGAAAAACGAATCCAAACGAGCAAAGCAGAAAAAAAAAAGAGAGTTAGGAGGGCTGCTAAAAGAAGCTGCAAATGCAGGGATTGTGTGGTTTTAGCAAAAGGAGGGTCCAAGAGGACACTGTAGGACTGTTCTGTTGAAAGATACCACGAAATGAAACAGTGCAAACTAAGATTTCAGATGAAGGACACTGTTGGCAGAAAATTAATTCAGGTATGAATTGACCAGCAATAAATACAATCCCAAGAATACAACTTCTCTGACAATAACAAGACTGGGGTTCTGAAACAGCCCTTCAGGAAGTGCTGGGACAAAAATAACCCTTAACTTTGATGAGAATCTTCATGGATTAAAAGACATGTCTGCACCATCGGGAGTCTGAGGATAAGGAATGTAAGAGGCTTCTTTTTGGCTTGCATTTCTTCTCTCATAAATGCATTTATAGGCAGGCATCAATTGTTTCTCAGTGTGGGGCTTTCACTCCCTAAGCTGAGGCGCAAACTCCCCTCTCCATGGTGCACAAGGAAGAATAGAAAGGCTGCTATTGAAAACACAAGCACTGTTTTATTTTTCATAAAATGATGGAGCGATACTGCAACCAGGGAAAAAAAAAAAACACAAACCCTCAACTTCAGACCTCCCAAGAATGACATTAAAAAGTTAAGCAGCACTTAGTCTTCTTTAGGATGTCATTTCTGCTCAGTGTAACTGTTAGATGCCTAATGCAGATGGATGGGCTAAGCAGACTCTGTGAAGACAAGGTTTCCTTCTTTACATCCAATCTAAAAGCTTTTAAAATCGCTCTGTCAGGAACAATTTGACTGCATATCAATTGCATCCCCCTACTACTGCAAAACTTATAATAAGAGAGTGTCGTGGGGAAGAAAAAACACATTTTGATAACTCTGACAGGAAAATGAAACACTGTCAAAAACCAAAACCAGAAAGCCGGGACTGTACATTAACCTCACTTGGCTCATTAAAGTTCTCACTCAATTAAAACAGCAGCTGGGGTAGATCTGAGCGATGCCACACCTTGGTGCTGCCCGAGAATTCATTCCTGGGCTTTCTCCGTTGACCTCATGAAGAACACCCAAGTTTTTCAGAGCATCCATGTGGTTTATACCACATTTGTTTACAACCCAGATCAACTAACAAAATAAAAACTGCTTCACTTCACCCTTGACACAGAGTTTTTGCAGTGCCTGTATGTAAGAAACGAGTCAGGCATTTTCATGTTTTCAGCATACAGTCTGAGGTTTATACAAGTCTTTAAACATAGGATTAATATAGAGAAAACCACTGCTTCGAAAAGGAAAGATCTGGAACAGGCCTTAGCTCTCTCTCCAAGTAAAGAACAAGAGATAAGTTCATAATTTTGCCTGGAGTTCTCAAAAGAAGCAAAAAAAACCAGTTTTATCCACAAGAAACCATGTATTTATCAACATACCAGAAGGAGAATAATTGAATGATGTTCCATATATATCTAAAAGAACAATCAAACTGATCCCCAGGGTGAGAGGCATCATTTCCCAAATGCTTATATTCCGTGTGCCTGTAAAATTATAATTCTCCTCACACTGTCTCCATTTAGCTCATAGTTTTCATAATGGCCCTAATAAATAGCAATAATGGTGGATATTTCCAAAGGACATACTGGTGGCTTTATTCTCATTTCACAATACAGCCTAAGCAAGAGCAAAAATAAAATAAATGCCAGACATGCAGGGAAGACTGGGAGCAGCTCCATAAAAGTCAATAGTTATACATAAAAATACATAAAACAGGGAAAGAAGAATAACAAATGTCTTTAGATAATGTATGAGAATCACAGTATGAACCCTCAGCACAGATACACCTACAGAGAGAAGTTAGGAGAGCCAATTTTTAACTTGCCATTTCCAGGTAAAGGGGGAAAGAATAAAAATTTCATAGCATCAGCAGCGTCTGAAGAATTCTTTTGTGCTCAAATAGTATGTCCTGAACGATTTAAAGCTCAAAGTATGGAAATTAACATCACAATCCATTGCATCTACTGCTTTCATTTGTGATTGGAGGTTGTTTTGCGGTAGGTCCATCAACTTGGCATCTTCAGCGAGCAAATCAGTGCTTAAAAAAAATAGATCTTACTAGCCAAAGCATTTCCATTATTTTGAAAAGCTTTAAAAAGTGGTATTTTTTTTTTTTGCAGGATTTAACAAAACGTAAGCAATCTTTGATTTTTACCCCTGGATCAACTCAATTTTGTTAGAGGGAGGAAAAAACAAAGTTTTCTTTTGCCAAGACTTTATAACAAGTTTTATTTTGAAGAGAGGGTTTATTGAAAGGTTGAGCTTTAACCCCAGCCTGCAACCAAGTACCAGAAGGGCTTCTCACTCGCTGTCCCTGCCCTGGTGGGATGGGGAGGAGAATCACAAAAAGGTACAGCCCAAGGGTTGAAGTAAGAACAGCTGAATAAATGAAATAAAGTAAAATATAATAATAATAAAAACAACAACAATAACCATGACGATCATGATGATGACAAGAGAGAGGAACAAAACACAAGAACCATGAGTGATGCACAGTGGAATTGCTCACCACTCACTGGCTGATGCCCAGCCAGCCCCCAAGCATGGATAGGGCCCTCCCCCGCCAACTCCCCCAGTTTACATCCCGGGAATGATGTTCTGTGGTGTGGAATATCCCTCTGGTCAGTTCAAGACACCTGTCCTGGCCTTGCTCCCTCCTGGTTTCTGGTGCACCTGCTCAGAGGAAGAGTACAGGAAACTGAAAATCCTTGATTTGGGGTGACAACTAAAACATCAGTGTGTTATCAACATTAATCTCATCCTGAATCCAAAACATGGCCCTGTGCTCACTACCAGGAAGAAAATTAACTCTTATCCCAGGCAAAACTAAGATGGGAAATCTTATAAACTCGCAAACAATTAGGATAAAAGTTACTGATTACTGATAAAAGAGACATCAATGACACTTCTAAGCCATGTATTTTGATATACTCTTCCACTTTCCTGGGAAGACACGAGAGGCTGCGTGGACTTTATTCAACAGAACCTCACTGTAATCTGCTGGTCAGGAGAGCTGGGCTGGAGAAAGGGATCGACAAGGACACAGCAAACAAGGAGACTGATTCCCAAACCTCTTATTTAAATGCTGCATCATGCCTTGTGAGACTTCCCTGCCTGTCTGCTCAGAGTTGCAATATTCTACCTCAGTATTTTGTGTTCTTAAGGGAAAAAACCAAACCTGAGTAGATCAGAAAGCTCCTGAGACATCTCATCATGCTCCCACCCGGCACAGGTAGTTCTCACACAGCTCTTGCCCGTTCAGCATCTTCTCAATTTTACAGCCTTATTTTGACAGAGTGGGACTCCTCTAATCAAAGACATGTCTCCGACACAGGCTCAACATGTCTATGTTAGAGCCAGCTGTCAGAAATATCTTTGTAGTCAATAAAGAAATATAAACTTTAGGGTCATAACACTTAGCTCTCTAAAGAAAAGTAATGAGACTGTTTGTCTCCTTAAGAAAACTTATTTCCTTCTTTGCCTGGAGTGAACCCAAGGTGAGAATCACTTCAGAGGAGATGGATTCACCCGGAACGGCTTTGTGAGACACTCCTTCATGAACACACAGGGAACGTCCTTTCTGCCCCACGGGTTTCAATGCAAGAACAGCCTCATGAGAAGCATCTTCTTCACTGAACTAGAGAAGTCCTTCAGACATTATTAAGGAGAAGATGAAAAGATTTCTACTACCATGACACAATTGCCAAATACTGGAAGGAATAAATATCATGATAAAATGAGTTCGAAAAAAACCAAAACCAATATTAATGGAAATTTTTTCTTAAGATCAAACTCTTAAAAGCAATGCAATTATTGGGGTTTTTTTGTTTGTTTGTTTGTTTGTTTGTTTGTTTTTTACTGGAGAAAAGCCAATTTAGCAAAGGAACCGTGTGCTGCATTGCTTCCTCTCTCCAGCTCTCAAGTAACCACCTTGTGTAGAAGCCCTGGTTTGTTCTCTCTCCTCAGTCCCTCTGCTCCACCCTCTCCCAGTTTGCACTGAGCTGACCAGTAAAAGGAACGTTCTCCACTGGTAAATCCCTGCTGCAGTGGATCAGTTACACCAGATCATCTCATGCAAAGTTTCTGGAAGTACAATTCCAGGTACAGGTCCCCTATTCCCAGTCCTGTCCTTTGCCTTTGACTGTTGCTGGACAGGTCAGACCACCTTTCTGTCCCTCTGTTTTCCACCTAAAACCGAGTTAAGAATACTCAATCTTTTATAAAGCAATTTGAACCTACGAATTGAAGAGAATTTTTTTTTTATTTATTTTTCATTACTGACCATTCAGACCCTCTAATTTATTTTGGGTTCACCCTTCATTCCAAGTTTATTGATGGAGGAGAAGGGAGTGAAACTGGTTTAGTAGCATGTTGAGCTACAGTCTTTCTCACAGAGCCTTTAAGGTGTACACTCAATGCCAAGAGCCAAGAAACTCAAGCAGTGGTTCCATGGTGGACCCAGTCAGCTTAGCAAATATATTCAAGCTTTATGGTGCTGCAGATGCTCACCAAAGAGTTGTTTGCTTTTAAGTAGGATTTATTTAAATAACAGATATACTGAATCGATACAACACCACCTCTTGCTGCATATTTTACCCAGCTGTTCAAAATATTCAATAGATTTATAATGAGCTTCACTGTCCCCAGCTGCAGTTGGGTTTTACATCCTTTCACACCTAATCCTCACCATCTGCACAGTCAAGATTAGACATGATGCCTAGTGGACCTTGCAGTGCGTGAGCATCCAGCTCAGTGGCTCAGGCAAATTTCTCTCATCAGTCAAACCACATCCCCTGCACCCACAATTACTCCACAGCATCACAGAGAGACTCACCTGAGTCACAGAAATACATTAATATTACTTTGCAATTACTCAGCACCTGGGAGAGTTATGGTTTTAAATTACTCGTGAATTGTTAGCCTGTGGATGCTACAGGTTCTCAGGTATTTTAAAAATCTATAACTAAACTTAGTGTCTGTTTATCACCACATTATCACAGGGCCTGCCTTATTATACCAGTGTTAGAATTAAAAATAGAGGTTTGATTGTTCAAAACAATCTGTGCACAAAGAGTATAGAAGTACCTTTAAAAGGTCAGTTCTAAAATGCTCATTATGGTTTTGGCCTTTTAGATTTTTTTTTTTTTTTGCAATTACACAAAATCTTTGAGTCCTTGAGCTCTTCGCACAGAAAAACACACAATGCAGTGAGACAACTCCAAATACTTCAGGCAGTGGTCTCTGTATAATTCACCTTTCACATCATTCAAATAGACTTCTACAGCTTTCATTAATATTGCAAAGTTAGCAGCAATATTCTTGTGCAAGGCCTTTGAAGTCACTATTACCTGTGGCTGCAAAGTCAAACCTTAAGCTGACATATCAACTAGCTCATTAAATGCTGTTGCTTTGGTTGCTGTTTTGGGGAGTTTTAGGTTATTTTTCTAAGGAACAGATTCTAAAGTCCTTTTTCATGGGAGAATTAGAGCCTGAAGGATGCAGCCCAGCATCACCACCCATGTGAGCTACACGACAGCCCAGTTAGGCAGCTACTCTGGCATGCAGAAATTTGAGAAACAGAAACCCAGCGTTACCAAATCACGGTGTTTGCTTCGGGTTTACCGAACAGGGATAGTTGAGCCAAAGAGGACAGGAAACAATAGTGACACTGCTTCAAACCAAGGGAGTGACATGAATTCAGATTGCCAGCACAGAGCCTCTGTGAGTGAGTATGACAGTATCAGTACATCCCCTAAATTCACGGGATGCTCCACATCCCAGATGCTTTGGGATGGGAGAAGGGTTTCACAGGCTGGTCTGCACACAGGACCAAATTCATTCCAGTGGTCACACAAAGCCAGGGCAAAAAGTGCTTGCAGCTGGTGCTGATAACCAGTTAATGTACAGATATATGTGTACATGGGTCTTAGGGATGAAAACATTCCTGCATCCTCTGTTTAGATATCCCTTTAATTCTTTGCCTTTGCTATCATTTCTTATGGCTTCATTAGAGGCCTTGGTACACCTCAAATGGGAAGTTAAAATGCAGCACAAGTTACTATTTAAATAACAAATGAAATAATTATTAAAAAAAGCCTATGGGGGTTGTCTCAATCATGATGTAAAACAACCAGTATTTTAATTCATTATAACAACTCTCTTCCTCTCTAAAAATTCTGGCTCTCAGAGAAGTTTCAATCTAAGGAAGAGAAATACCAATTTTGTCCTAATGTATTTTCCTTGTTACTTTGAAAATAATGAATAGTTTGAAACGAGAGAAAAGAAAGTTGTAATTTCTGCTCTGGAAAAAAACACCTCTATTTTTGGAAAAGCAATGAGCATGGTTTTCTTCTATTGAAGCACAAGAATAATAGGTGTTAATGATGGCACTTCTGCTAATTTCATAACCCTTTTTCCCAGCTGAATGAAAGAGGTTTTATTCAATGAGCCTCAATGAATTCAAACATTTGAACACCATCCAGTAAAATCACTGCAACAGCATCACACAGCACATCTAAACAGTGCAAATACATATATTTTAGCTCACTGCTAGATAATGGACTAACTATATTTGCACTCCTCAGAAGCAAATACTCTTTAAAACAAAATTAGCCTTTAGAATATTTTAAAAGAAGCAGTGAACCCCTACAGCTTGGGGAAACATAGTGCAAGGTCTGCAATAATATATCCTGTAACTGCATTTTATTGCCTTCAGTGATTTTTCCATGGATCTCCTAATCCCTAACTTTAGAGAACAATTGTCTCACTCATCATTTTCTTGAATATGAAAGAGTCATTGCCAGGAACATGAAATATGGATGTCAACCCCCTCCATGTGGCAGACAGAGTTACCCTACCTGAGGAGTAACCATAAGAAAAAAACGAGCACTGGCACAAAATTCCTTGTTCACAGACCTGAAATTCAATAGGAATTGTTGTAAGAAATGGGAGTCTTGCTATTCTTTGACCTGAACAAAATGGGTCCATTTGTGATCTTTTCCAAAGTCAATGTGCAGCTGCTCTCAGTGCCTGTTCTGCAACATTCAAGTTCAGGCACCCAAAGCTGCACTGACCCCCCAGCTCGCATCCCAGCTGAGCAAAACCTCCTGTCAGCTTCACTCCTGGATCTCTGCAAGCTGGAAATTGGTTCATGAAAACGTATCTGTGATTGGAAAGACGGTGCCACCGTTTCCACACACACATTGGTTTGTGGAGGGAGAAAAATGAAGAAAAAAATACCTTGGCGTAAGTATTTCTTCAGGAACTTCCCAAGGACATTTGGGAGATGGGAAAAGGGAACCAACCTGGACCAGAAAGGAGAAAGAAGGACAACTGGATGGCTGAAGGGAGTGGTACCAGAGAGGGCTGGCTAAAAGAGGTGGAAATCTGCAGCTGATGAGAAGTGAACGAGACAGGCTTTCTGCTGGGATGGCAGCACCTGATAGTGTAATTAAATATTTACCACAATGAGTAGCCACAAGGGAGTGTCCATATGCAAAACTTTTATTTCCTCCTGACAGCTTGGCCTTGCAACCCTTACGGTGCTCTTTTAACAACGTGTGTGTGTGTGTGTGTGTGTGTGTATTAAATGTAATTACACACACACTTCACACCACACGCCAGTTTTCATATGGTGATATTACCATTCCTCACAGATTAATTAAGCCTAACAAGACACCCATAATTAGACTGCTAAGGTTTATTATTTCTCTTTTACTACTGGGAAACAGACCCAGTGAGATTAAGTGCTTATCTAAGTAAATGAATCCCTAAATTACAGTGGGAACACAGTCCAAGGGCTCTGGTTCCCAACCAAATGACTACTTAAACGTTGAAGGCTCCGTGCATGGGCATTAAACAAATTGTCTGTCAACGTGTCCTTTTCTGGATGAAAAATGGCTCACGGAATTAGATATTAACAGTAACAGTTGTCAACCTTTCCCTTAAAAAATTCAATCAATCCAACGCCTTTCTGAACCCTTAATTTTGAGTGTTTGCTTTCAGCAACACAAAGTGCATTTACGTTTATCTCCGTGAGGTGTGGGAACAGACACACCTTTACTGAGCCACTGCTCTAATTAACTGAAATGTTTTTGCAGATTGAGAACTTCGTTAGATAAATTACAATTTCTTTCATCTAGCTGTCAGATCAATTAAGACAGGAGGACATACAGGTATTGAGGCATCATGTAGTTATTTTTTTAACCCTCAGCTATACAGGGCTTGATAAAAAGCAATGAAATTTTGGGAAATGTTTCCTCTTTTAGATCACAAATAAGCACTAATAAAAGTTCTGAAGTCTCTTTCATTTTTAAAGGCCATTTCTAACAACAACAGATTAAAATATGGGAAAAAGATATATATTTTTTTTATTAAAAATAAAAAACCTGTAAGTAATGGAGAGAACAGAGGACCTGAAAGACCATTAGTCTAATCCAAAGTGGTAGTTCTTATATTCCTAATGTAAAGAAGCCACATAACAACATACAGTCAAATCCATTAGTAAAACTAATGACCTACTGACCTCAAATCACATTTTTTATTCCCTGTTTAATTGCAAAATCACTGAACAACTGAAATTTAAGCTCATCTGCATCCAACTCCTTATAAAACTCCTGCATATGGGTGAGCTCTGCCGGTCCTTGTGACACAGACTGTCACAGAGAACATGTCACCTTCCCTTTGCACACCCTCCACACCTGAAAGGAAAGCAGACATTGTCTTTGGAGGCTTGAAATCCCTCATTATTGATCCATGGAACATTAGTGCATTTCATGGCTTGTTTGTTCCGTAAAAATAGTAACAAGGCTGTGTTCAAGAGCCACTCTTTAAAGAAACAACGAAACACAAACAAAGCAGGATAAGCCTCAGTGCACAGTTGGGTTCCAGTGATGCTCCTAGAAAAGGTCAAGACTATCAACTTCCACTTTGGAAAAGCCAAAGGAATTGATTTCCCAATAGCTCCACACACCAAAGAATTTTGTCTCAGCTCTTGGCCACCCCTGGGGAATCCTAAAGCTGCAATTTGTCTGAGCTCTTCTCTTTGTCTCTCCCCCACCTCTACAATTGTCCGGTGCACAAATCCCCTTCATGTCCCTTTTCTTGCTCCCCCACCTTCTGCTAGACAGGTGAAGGCTCAGGGACTCTTTGTATCACTATTTCTTGCATGGAGAACCAATATGATAACAGAAAAATCAATGCCTGTATCAATCATTCCAGGAAGAGAAACTTGAATTTACTTTAAGCAGCAACATCAGCAAACTTCGCTTTTTTTTTTTCCATTTGGTATGACCACCCTGTGGTTTTTTTCCTGCTGCCAAAGGAGTAGACACCCCATAATCACCCTGTTGCTTTCTTCTTGCCCATTTATCTCTGGTTCTGACTTACTGCTCTGCTGGAGATGCAAACATCAGGAAACTCAAGAACAACCTCTACCAGCAGTACCAGGAAACAGAATCGTTTTGACAAAGTGCAAGTACAGCAACACCTTGTCAAACACGACAGGTCATGAGCTGGGAATCAGCCTTCAAGTTACCTGCACCACAAAGAGATGAAAGCTGGCCAAACACTGGCTAATAATTACAAAGAATTCAAAGGGCCGCTCACATAGGAACCTTTCAACAGATGACACCTAAAAATGACAGATGAAAAGGAAACATCCACAGAGAAGGATTTTGTTTACTCATCTCTCCAACCTATGAGTTGAAAAGAAATGCCTGGAAGTGCTCTGGAAAATGCAGCCCCTTGGAAAGGCGCCAAAACCATCTGCAGGCATCCAGAGTTATAAAACACTCCAGCTACTTGCTCCTGTAGACTCCTGCTCTATTCCTGGACCAAAACCAGGGAATTGGGCTAAATGGCAGATAAAAATATGAGAATAAACAAATCATAAATCCTTAACTGTTGAAATAATGAAAGGCAGAGTGAATTTAAACTTAGTGTGATAGTCATCTGTATACTAAACCACACTGTTACAAGACACAGAAACACACAAAAATATCAGGTTATAGACTTAATACATGGTGGTCTATCTTATAAGAGGTACAGCATTTTAATGTTGTCCACTGAGTTTGCACACAAGATAACACAGACTCCTAACTTCTGCTGCATGCCCACTCCCAAAATACACTTAAAACTGTTTCTTTTAGAGGTTAAATTAAGTATTTCTTATTAGTAATATGGTGCTGGCACTGTCTTGAAGCTTTTTTCCCACCTCTGGTACCTGGGGTACTCCTGGGTTTAGGGGCTGTTTTCACTCTTGCAGTTCTCAGTGTTGTTCTGAGGTTCTTTAATCACACTTAGCCTTCAGAATGTTTTTCACAGGTTTATACAGTCTTACTGTGGAAAAGCAGGACCAAACAGCATCTTTCTTCTCCGCTTGATAATAAACTCAGTTCTGAGAGACGTTCTTTATTTTGAATTTTTCCCCCCATACTTAAAACAAAAAAGCTGCCAGAACTTCAGATTTACGAATGTGTGTGACTTTTCTTTTCAGTGTATCTCACCCCCTCCTTCCATTCTCCTGCCTCATTTGGTTTTTTCCATCTTACTTTTTTTAATTGCACCATCTGCATTTCTTTTACACATCCACCTCTCTTTACTCCTTCCTGCTTTTACTTTCTCCATCAATCCTTTCTCACCCAGCAGGCAGGGGCTTGCATTGTGCAGATGGAGGGGGCAAACCTCTTGGTCAATTGAACCAAAAAACATGGAGAGAATGAGAAAAAAACATATGAGAGAGAGAGAAAATAACTACACTTCCGGGGGAAAAAAAAAAAAGAATACAGTGTTTTTAAGGTGAATAATGATGCTTGAAGCAAGATAAAAAACACAACAAGTCACAGAACTGCAGATCCTCTGGTGGAAGAATCACTATTGGAAACTAAACTCTTGAACTTCCTAAACAAATAAACAAACAAAAGACCCTACTAAATAAATTTCTGACTTTGGGCCAAAACAGAGTAGGAAACTTTAACGGGGAAGAGGATTTAAGGGCTGTCAGATTTTCAAAACAACCCTTCATTCCATGATGTAGAGCTTTGACACTCCATCTGAAAATTCAACCTATACTGACATCTTCTTTCTCTCCTGTTCAGTTTAGCCATGAATCACCTGTCCTGCTGCTCCTGGGTGCAAGATGCTGTTAACAATTTGACATTCCTCCCACTGTGCAGCAGCCACATCCCAGCCCTCGCTCCTACTGATTGCAAATGGGGCATAGGGATCTCTCAGATAAAACTATTTATTATGGTATCACAACACATGGCTACACTTATGCCTTGGTGGCCCAGCAGTGCCTCTCTAGCATAAACATCTTAGGAATAAGCATCTCTGACACACAGCAGGAAAATCTGGGATGGACAATTCACACCTCCTAAAATACAGAATCTTCTCCCAGTGGATTCATAATTTTATCAAACCTGACCAAGAGACCAGATCCACCAAGTCATAAGGCAGAATATCTAATTCTTGTTTACTTATCTACTTCTGTCTGCTCGAGTTTTTAAACAGCTTTGTGGACATGCGTCCCAGTTCCTGTATTATGTGTTACTTAAATAAATTCCTGTGAAACCTTTGGCTCAGTTTCCCAACTGCAGCAACACCCATCAGCTCATTTCCACTGCACAGCTATTTTCATCCTCCATTTCTGACTAATGACCACCTTACTTTATAAAAGACCAAGGGTGGGGAAGGTACACGAAATAAATACAGTTGGAGGTATAAAAAAGCTGCCTGAGAGATATTGAAAAGCAGTTAAAAAAACAACCAAACAAAAAACTTGACAGTTTGGGGTTTTTTCTGTCTGTGAGGGGGAAAAAAAAAGTGAAGAGAATCAACAGAATATTAAAATTATCCTGTTTGTGAAAAAAAAAGAGGAAATAGGTACGTGAGACATAGAGTTAACAGTGGCTGACTTTGCCTCCTTATATTTCCAAATACTTCAAACACTTAGGGGAAACTTAGGTGTGATTTTTTTTTTCCCCCCAATCTCCCCTCTAACCTCTAATTAAAAATCAGACTAAAAAAAAAACCATCATTCCCTGATAAATACATGGAAACTTTAATAGTTACCAGAATCAGTGTGCTAAATATGGATCCCAAATTAAATGCTAAAGCATAAAAATAGAGCTATTTATCAGCCTGCTTTTACTTTCCCATTCACACATCCTATATATATATATATATATATATACACATATGTATATATATACTTCTTAATTTGGAGGGGGATTATACTTCAGAATTCTAATTCCCATCCTAAAAAACATGGGTTTTTTTCTGTGTATAGCTCAGTGCTGAAGAACAGAAATGTTACACTCTGTCATTCCACAAGCTGATCCAGCAAGAATTGCATCATTTAAGGCAACAGAATTGTGGGTTAGAAGTCTGGTAAAATAACAATATCACAGTACCAAGGGCATCAGCTGAAGGAATGTTCACCATCCACATCCTTTCAGGCTAAGACTGTCCATAAGGAACATCATTTCTCTTTCCCAGAGGCAGCTTCCCAAGTGCTGGTGGCAGAGCCCTCACGCTGCAGACACCACACTAATACCACAGCTTCAGATTTTGACACTAATGGGTTTTCTTTAACATACGATGGAAAAAAATGCCTCATTTCTCCCCATCATCTCTCAAAAAGATGCTAAGTGTCTCTGCTCGGCTGTGACAGTGCCACTGCCTGTGAGAGCATTCCTACAGTTTTGAAGGGAACGGGGGAAATTTCCACAGTCTGGAGGAAGAAACAGCTTCTTGTGTGCAAGGAAAAGAACCCGCCAACCAATCAGGAAAACACTGGTAGTTGTTCTCACATGTAGGAAACTGAGGATCAGACGTGACTTTGGCACAGCCAGGGGAGAGATCAACAAACAGGGACAGCTGGGAAGTTCCGACCATCGCTGCTCCAAGGCTTACTCAGCAGTCACTGACCATCAGCTCTCGGTGTTGCAGGGATGTAACAGCTGTTACATTCCATGTAAAATTCTCTGTTCCAGAGAGAACTGGGAATAGAGCACCTGTAAGAAGGCACCAGGACACAAAGGACCTCGTGACCCATCCCATTCCTGCCATTCCAGTCGACTGACGGCACCCCAAGGGCTGCAGGAGGCCCCACACCCTGGTGGGCCAGGTACAGTCTGTGGCACATGGAGAAAGCAAATTTAAGCTTTGATACCAACATGAAATCAAATCCCTGATTACATGATTAGTCACTACAATTATTGATTACAGGACAGGACCCTGCCCCGGCACACGCACTCCTGCTCAACCCACAATGCTCCCCTCCACATGCCACAGTCAAGAATTCAGAGGAAACACCTTCAAATTTCAAAATTCAGAAGAGATTTATATATCACTTAAGGACATGGTGGCTTCTCTTATTCATTGAAACCCATTAAAATGCAGATATTACTGAGCAATCTGGTCTAGTGGAAGGTGTTGCTGTCCAAGGCAGTGGAGCTGGAATAAGATGGTCTTTAAGGTTCCTTCCAATCCAAACCACTCCACGATTCTATGATGATTTTTGCTGATTATTATGGTCTCTTATCTCTCAACTAGAAAGAAGTGCACTCTGGTGCATAAGAACTACAGCTACAGCTCATTCTCCCACTGCTTGTCGTGGTTTTATTTAGTTAAGAAATTTGCATGAAACTTTCAGATGGCACATGATACAAATGTACAGACACTTTCTTTTTTTTTACCCCATTCCCGCTGTTGTTTAGTGAAATGGTGGCATCTATCACAAATCAACAGAGGAGGATGATACAACTCTACTACTAGGAGGAAAAATGTGAATAAATGATCCTGAATGTAGAAAATTGTAGATGTTTTTTTTTAGTTTTTAATTGCTGTTTGCAACGTGGCAGGCTCTTCAGGCTGCACCAACAACCAAGGGCAGATCCTTACCAGTTATTAATTAAGCCAATTTTCTTACACACAATAAGCTATTAAGGTCACAATGAATATCCTATAAAAGCAGTTGAGGAAAATAGAAGAGATACATACCACAGTCAAGCCCTTTACTGTAGTACATTAAACTTGTTTTCTGCTTCACGTGGTATCTTCCACAGTCAACCTTATTAGCAAGCCAGAGCATTTTTTTCTGATTTCGCTCTCTCTCCATACTAAGAAGGCAGAAAAATGAGAGCATGTGCTGCAGCACGTTCTCTTCTTACAAACAAATTTCTGGCAACTTCAGGAAGAATATAGATTCTCACAGCATTCACTTAACCTCTTGGGCAAAACTGTATTTCTAAGTATAGCCCCACGAATTTGTAGACAAGGAACACGCAGTATATTTAATGTGGGTTTTGAAACACACAAAAATATTTCACTGGGCTGCCACAACTTTCGGCACTGACTGTCTGAAGCACTCAGCAATTCAGAAAGGAAAAAATGAGAGAATGCTGGAATTTATTCACTCTACAACCACGGATGGGCTTCAGTTCTGTCAATGGAGTAAGAAGTTCAGCTTCCTTCAATTCACACGTATAATTATGTTATGTTTTTGTTAAACAGACACTGCAGGAAGGGTTTTGTTGGTGGGTGCTTTCGTCCTTTTCTCATTTCTCTTGGCTCACAGAAAAACACAGGTCATTATGGGAGACAGTTACAAGCTATTCCCTTTCCCCAAACAAACCCTTTATTGTATAAAAATATAATGCAGCTTTTGTTTGTAAGCCTTAACAACTTGATGGCATGAGATACAGTCGGAAGCTGAACACTCAGCACGTCTTGCAGGATACAAAGCCAAGCCAAAATCTTCAGGTTTCAGGTACTATTTTAGAAACACAGAATTCTCTCTCAGAGGGCTTTATCTTCTGGTGGCATTCACAGAATCACACAATCACAGAATGGTTTGGGTTGGAAGGGATCTTAAAAACCATCCAGTTCCAGCCCCCTGCCATGGGTGGGGACACCTCCCACTAGCCCAGGTTGCTCCAAGCCCCCTCCAACCTGGCCTTGGACACTTCCAGGGATGGGGCAACCACAGCTTCTCAGGGCAACCTGTGCCAGGGCCTCACCACCCTCACAGGGAAGAATTTCTTCCTAATATCTCTTGCAGGCCTTTTTTTTTTTTTTTCAAGAAGAAACTGCAAAATTCACCCATCCGGAAAAGGTCAGGGAGATGCAAAGGCACTCATATGCAAAGCTGATCAACTCCTCAATCCCTGCAATAAAGGAGTGACGACCTAACATTTCTTTGGCACTGCCTGGACGAATTCACCTCTCTCCAGTGGCTTTTTCCTGTGCTCCATTTTCTGATGGCAATAATAATTTAACCTAAGCTAATAGATGACTGTCAACTGATGTTACAGCATTCTGGTAGGAATAAAGTGATGGCTGCTCCAAGGATGTTCCTCAAAGGCAAACCCTAAATCTATTATAGCAATGCAGTGTACTAGTCAATGGGATCTACCCTATTTTTAAAGCCAGGTAATTTCAAAATATCCCTGCCCCTTCTCTTTTGTTTTATCTCCTCCCCCTCTCTTTTGTTTCAATTCAAGTTTGGTTTGTTCTGTTTTTTAAATTAATTTCAATAAACTTAGCTAGGAGAACCAGGGAGTGATTAGCCACTCAGTGTTAAACACGAGCGAATAGAGATTTTTTTGTGTGACCCAGTATCAGTAATCAGTAATTTTCACTGCTTCATCAAATTATGCATTTTAATCATTGATTTAGTTCAAATTCAACATCTGATGCATGGTTGCCTTTGATTCACAGTAACAAGAAAAAAGTTTACTGTTAAAGATTAATCATGTTCTTCTGTTCCCACTCTCCTTCTGTTCTTAGATTTAGGAGGTTGTACTAAACTGTAGTTTTATTTCCACATTATGAAAAAAAATCTGGTTTAGATTCCATTTATTTGTAATTTATTCTTCCACATTTCTTACTCAATAGTAAGTAATGTAAGAAATGCATGTAATAAACATTCATTTCATTCATTCACTTTTGTACTTGACTAATAAATGGTGGCTACTCTCACAAAGTCCTGTTTATTCATGATGCTAAAATTTGTACTTCGTCTTTTTCTTCCTTGTTCTTCTCACCTTTAAAACGTCCTTATAGTCACTGCCTCTCAATTTAGTGTCATTTGGAAAAACTCTTACTCCTGCCTTCCTGTTTTTGGTACAGGGAGCTTTGCCAGATATAGGGAACAGATTTTTTACAATAAGGGTGGGGAGGCCCTGGCACAGGTTGCCCAGAGAAGCTGTGGCTGCCCCATCCCTGGAAGTGTCTAAGGCCAGGTTGGATGGGGCTTGGAGAAATTTGGGATATTGGAAGGTGTTCCTGCCATGGCAGGGGGTAGAACTGGATGATCTCTAAAGGCCCCTTCCAACCCAAACAATTCTTTCATTCTGTGAGTTTCTCCTTTACTCTTGATGTGAAGCTTCATTTTTTTATAAAACCTACCGTATCAGGAACATAAGATCTGCCATTCCAAAACTTACCATGTATTTATGAAATCATATCCATTAATAAAAAAAAAAAAAAGGAAGTAACCCCATTTTTTCTCTTCAATATATCTCATCCATTTCTTATCCTAAGCTGAACAAAGCCATATTTTCATGTTAAGTAGCAATATTTCCCACACGATTCCCATCAATGTCTGCAGAATCCTGGCTTTTATTTTAAATGATACTTAAAAGAGGTTCTGTCATTTATAGCTGCAAAGATAACTGCTGAAACACGAAAGCAAGAATATCAATGCCATGGCTGCCTCCTAAGCCTGACAGCTGCAGTGCCTCTGATGCTGCTCAGAACAGGATGCTGAGCAGACACGGTGAAACTATGAAAAAACCTAAAAATAATTAAAAGGAAAACACATAAGCAGCTCTTCTCCCTTTTTCAGACCGAGTCCTCCCCACCTGGTGTTGCTCCCCACAAAACTTGCAAGCAAGCTCCTTTCTTTTCTGCTTGTCAAATATGGCAGGTTTTGAGGATAAAAAGGGACAATTTGGAAAAACTGGAATTGAAAATCATCCCTATTTCTGAAGGCAAGCACGGGGTCCTGTACAGAGGAGAGGAGAGATGAAGGTGGGATTAGAGGGGAAGAAGGTGGAGGATGGTGGATCACCCAGTTTCACATCTGTGTTCAACCTGCTGTTGCAAAGTTTTTTACCCTTTCTGGGGTAGAAAGCAAAGCCCATGGCCCCACATGTGTTTTTTTCAGCTGCAGGTCCCCCTGACCCCAAGGATGAGAACACATTTGTGCAACCCCCACATAGGGCACTGCAGTCACCTCTGAGCTGAAGGATGCGACAGCTGGGACACCAAACTGTGGCTCTCCCTGTGATAACAAAATCTGCCCCATTCTGAGAGTTGCAACTCATCTGAATCTAAGACTTAAATCCAATTCTAAAACCATTGTTTCAACGAAAAAAAAAAAAAAAGCCACATTCCCTTTCAACATAGAGGGAATCAAATATCTCAGCTGTATTGCTGCTGCTGGGTTTTACCTGATTAAATTACTACTGCCAGGACAAATACATTTGTGAGCTCAGAGTGCTGAAACAGTGCAACACCATTAAAACTGTGCAGCAGCAAAATCCTGACTCTCAAGGGGTTAACTGCAATGCTGGAATGAAACATAGAAAACTAATCACTACTTATTATCAATTACTTATAAATGCGTAGATAAACAAAGTAAATGGATGTGGTATTTTCCTTTCAATAAACTAAATACATGTCACCAGTAATTAGAGAAATTAGCTGTGTATTAAGTGCATGAAGTAAACAGAATAGTATAAAATACAGTGCATCTTTAAAGACTGAAGAACCTTCATTTCTGACATAGGCAACAATGGAATTTAAACCTCAGTTATACAATTACAGCAGCCATTGCAGCAGCCCTACAGAGTCAGTTATTGCCCCATGATTGACTAAATCTTTCCTTGTAATGGTCATTGCATTCAGAGCTGAAGGATGGTGTTTTTATGGACTGCTGGCTGCTTTTAATTCCTTTATAGCACATTAAAATATAGTCAGTCTTTTAGCCATTTTAACCTTGTTTAACACAAATGGTTGAACTTGAAATTCATCGACTTAAATGGTCCATGGAAGATATCATTAAGAATTGCTGTAGTGGATTTTTTTTTTTTAACTTGCAATGCATTTAATTATTAATGTCCCTCTATCATTTATGGCCCATTGTTTTTTAGATTTTCAACATCTTTCACCTTATCTGTTCAAAGAGTTACAGGAGCTGGAACAAAAAACTCCAGATACAAAGGCATTCATTGTTACAACTAGACCTTGCAATAGTCCAGAGTTATATACTTTGATTTTTATATCCAAGGTTAAGATCAATAACAGCCTGAGGGCAACACTACCACATACATAAGACACTCAGTTTTGAGATGATATAGGCTCACACACCATCGAATATATTTTTCATGCACATATATATGCATTATTTTAGTCGTCCTTCCTTTAGGATAAGATGACCTCTGAAAATAATTTTATTTATGTTTCTTTTATCTACAGTACAAATTGAGGGATACAGGTTAACTACCTGATTTTCAGTAACAAGAGGGCCTGTTACCTTCACAGGTTATTAATTTTCATAGGTTTGCCTTGAACAACTCTGGTGTTGTCAGATTGAAACCTGAGATCTGCAAACACTGATGTCCTTTCTGTAAAATCCAGAGTAACAAGCAGGACTTGGCTTTCAAATAAAAAAGGGGGGAAAAAATCCCATTAAACCCACGCCTATTCATTTGGCCAGTACTTGTCCTTTACTTCTGTATTTGCCTTTTATTTCGTGTATGCTAAAACAGTGACTTTTGTAACACTGCTGAAGGATCCAGTTTCTTTTTCTGTACGAGAACTGTTAAGAATAAAACACTAAACCAAGAGTTGCCTATTTGTCTGCCTTTGAATCATTAGCTATGGCTACTGTTTTGTAAATAAAACTGGAACAGATCTTCCCTCTGGTTGGTACTTCCCAGCCAGTGCATCAAAAAGTAAATTCTTGTGTCTTGCCTCAATATAATTTACCCCAGGCCCATGAGAGCAGCCTCAAACCAACAACAGGGCTCTGAGTCTCACCACCATCATCTCCAACATCCAAAGGGAGTAGCTCTCGAGGTGACTGAGAGCCAGGGAAGTTCAGGTTAAAGGGCTATTGCAGAAGTCACCACTAATTTTTCGAGCTTAAGACAGTGCTGTGTAAATCAATATAGCACAAAACACATCCCTTTGGAAAAAATAAAACCTGACAAACCAAAGCCCAAGGGATTATATTGGAGGAAGCGAAGTAAATAATGGAGCTGGGAGCCAAAATTTCTGCACACTTATTAAATAAAAGCATTAAGGGTTCATTACATGCATGAATACTAACAAGAAAATAATGTAATTTGTCTGTGACCTGAGTAGAGTCTTCTGTGAAAGCGCTGATTTATACAAATTTACACAGCCTGTGAGATTGTGTGAAGATCACCAATACACCAATTGAATCCAATCTCACCTCTTTTCTTTCCAGATGTTCGAGGAAAATTATCTGACAAGATATCATAAACCACAGAGCTCCTGATACCTAAGATTATTCTTCCCTTTCCTGGGCATGCTCTCAAACAATCCTAATGTTATTACGAAATATCCATTTAATGTCTTCCAGTGGAGAATTAAATGGCTCAACTCACATCAGCTTTAATACCAAAAGCAGAAATGCAATATAAAACCAGAATTCAGTGCTGTAAAAACCTTAGAGCCTTGGACACCAACTCTGGAAACAAAGCAGGATCAGACACACTGAAAATTCTGTTTTGAACTTTTTAAGTTCTTTATAACTTGTTTGTGGTGCTGCCTAATAACCCAAAGAAACAACAGAATCCACTGACTCACAAAAGAAATAAAAAACATGGGAATATGTTAAAGGCAACAAAGGGAGTAAAGACATCTGCAAACAATTTTCACTGCACATCTCTGTACTTTCATTACTTATGCCTTCCAATAAAGGTACTTTTTCTACTAAAAAAGGCTGAGATAACAGTAAACTTCAAACTTCAGGAAAAACAAATGTGAAAATCTGCTTCCACTTTCCATATGTGACACTAAGTCAAGCATGAATATATGTCTCCATTTTGAAACACGTGTGGAACCACCTTAAAAATAAAGTAATGAAAAGTTTTTTTTTATGTATCCTGATATAAATTTGGATTTACTTACCAAAAAAAAAAAAAAAAGCCCACAAAGAACAGCAGTAACCAGTTAACCACAGCAGTTCAGCACAGTGCACATTATAAACCCATTTTTATATCTCCCCAACAAAATACAGAAATAAAACTTGTCCCCTAACTTTTTAACAAATGCATTTTCGTTTCCAGTCTCATCTTCCTTTACAAGCTGTGATTTAGCTCAGGCTGGGAAAGCATTCTAGGGAAACATCACTTCACACTTGTTCTATGGATATATTTTCTTCCTCCTGTTGCCTTTGCTGTTCTGTGTTTTCACAAAGTCGTGAGAATCTTATTAGAAACTGTTTTCCAAAGAACTTCGCAATTCCTTGGGCATATTGAGTCGCAGAAAAAAAAAAAGAAGTCTAGNCAAGCAGAACAGAATGTATTTTCTATACAAGAAGTAAAAAAATCAAAACAAAAGTATGGAATGGCTGAGAATAGTCCTAAAATTTCTGCATAGAAACAAAGAGAAACCAAAGCTTTCAAAGTAAAATAAGAACAACTTTTACAGAGTAATTTTCTTTTTATATATATTCACTGCCAAATCCATAAAGAGTTACAATAATAATTTTAATATCACAACAATAACTAGGTATGATAAGACCATCCGTTACAAATTTATAAGAAAACAGTGCTCTAATCTTTCATGTCCTCAGTGAAGAGCAGGTAAGCTACATATTTTATTGCCAGGATTTCTTCAATAAATAATCCACATTGAATAATGAACACAGAATGACAGGCAGTGATCTGGAGTATAGACAGAGCATTTCCTTCAATTTTTCATTTCTACGGTTTCACTGGTTTGGGCCATTATTGCTCTGTTACCTCCATTTACCTCCTTATATCTGGTAACAGAAGTGTAATTACTACTATATTTATTATTACTATATTTAGATTCTTACATAACCCACACATATATATATATATATATATATGTAAACTGTCTGCTTATTCATTACTTTACCTAAATGGAATCTTACATCACAGACTAATCTATAACAAAGTCTTCCCAAGGGGTTTAAAATGTCCCTGCACAACACTCATTATAAATGGAAAATTAATGAGGAAAGTTGCCTAAAGATTGCCTCAAGTTTCCCAGAGAGTTGAGATTAACATTTTTAAAGTGGAGGCCAGCTCATTTTGATATGTTATGGTCTTAAGCAATAAATAAGTCATGTGGTTTCTCAAAATTGCTATTAAAGTATTATGCTGGTGTTTTTGTCATTCTGAATTTTGCATCTCACCACACTGCCTAGTACAGTAAACACTCAAACTACATCACCCTTACAAAATTCTGTTCTTCAAATTAATAGGCCTCGGAATGGCTGCAGATGTTGCCCAGGAGTGTGGGCACACAGAGGATGAAAACTCTTAAATTTAGACAGGCCCTGTATGAACTGTGACACAAGTGTACATAGAGAAATAATAGATAAGTAAATAAATAAGTAAAAAGATGAAAGAGTAAATCCCAGGTCCAATCGTCCTAGTAAGAAAAAAATGTCAAACTGCAGAAGGAAAAAAAGCAATTTTCCTTTTTTAAAGTCAGGTGTCCCAGCTGCACAGATCACCAAGAGATGCTGGAAACTGCAGTAGAACAAACTTAATAAATGATTTTGATTCTAGAACAGGAAGAATAACAGGCAGGATGGTCTTCTGGTTAAAATACTGTGTGACCAGTTCGAAAGTCTTATTGTATGGGAGTCCTGCCTCAAGAAAAATAATACAGCATGATCTCAAAAGACAGTAAGAACTTAAAGCCCATTGAAGACATGAATAACTCCAAGGAACAACCAAATACCTTCCCCATTTCTGTTTCTTCTGTTGTGCTTTTTGAGGTCCCAATGGCATCAGGGATTGCCTACGTGCTGAAACCTCCCAGTTCTACAGAAAGTCCAATTGCAGGTCCCTCTTTTATATTTCCAAAGGGATAAGAGGCAGAAGAGATGCAGCATCACTTGTACTGCTAATCATTTGTAGTCCATAAGATGTTTCAAGAAAATTTGCTTTCTCATTACAGTTGAAATATATAAAAAAACCAGGAAGCCAGGCTATGAGATCACGAGCTGGTCCCTTTTCCTTTTGCACAAACTCACATGAAAACTTCTCTGTTTGTCTCAATTTCTCACCTAAATTCTCTTGTTGCTGCTGAATTGTGTTGCTGGGGGGGAAATCACATGTTACTTCACATCCTTTGGACAAAACGTGACTTAAAGATTATTTTCACTGCCAGTTTACTTGTGGATAAATATAAATATTGCATTTTTTGCTTCAGTCATCCAAAACACTGATCTATTGATCTGGTGCAAATCAATGATGACAGATACAAAGTTTCCTGTTTCCCCCACAAAAAAAAATTACAGTTCAAATGACACAGCACGTGGAACACCTCAACTCAGCATTACTTAAGAATCTCAGAAAACAGAATTTCGGCAATGCAATTCTTCTTCTTTCATCAATTCTAACAAGAGTTCTTTAAAGCAGAAAATTACAGAACTTTTCCTTTCTCTTGATTCATAGGTAACTATTACTTTTTGTGCATTACAATCCAACAGGGGTGTTATAATCGAGCTCATTGTGACTGTGGGAGGGAGGACGAGGAGTGTGGTTGGGGCTGAGTATATTCAAAGGAGAGCTGAGAAGTTTTGTGGTGAAAGGCTCTGTTGATAAATGGTGGCTGGGAGAAGAAAACTGGTTATTCGATGAACAAAGTGGTGTGTAATTTATTTTACTTCATTAGATGCTGAATTCTTCAAACACTGCTAGGAATTAGAATGCTTTGAAACTAATTATGGTAAGTACATTTAATCATAGCTTTGAAGTTACTTTCAACACAGCACACTCTTTTTGATTAAATTATATCTTTCTGTCATTCTACTACAAGTACCCAGTTCAAGGGCAGAAGAGGAGAAAAAAAAAAACAAAAACAAAAACACCTATCAAATGTTATAAATAAAAACAACAATAATTTTGCTCTGTTTTTTCTCTGAAGTATTTCCATAATAATCTCCTATTGCTACAAGTGCACCAGTTCCCGCAGAAACTGAGTACAATTTTGAATAAATGAACATTATCACAAAATGAAACAATTATGTTATTATACATGGTACAAATAATTGCAAGCAGAGAAGTAGAATAGCAGGGAGCACAGAGATGAACTAAAATGCACTTGCAAGGTGCATGGATTTGTTTGAGGACAGATAAAGGAGTTTATTACACTCTCTCACCCTTCTTTGTACACATAGTACTGGTAATTCAACCACTCAGCTACGTGATATTTCTCTTTATCATGATAAATGATGGCTGAAAGGAGCAATTTTGCTTTGGACCTGCTTCCTGCTTGCAAGGAAATTTTGGTTAAGTGATTTAAGCAAAGCAGAGCACCATGAATCTCCTCCCTAATCCTGAGCTTGACTCGGACACAAGCAAGTGGAAATTGGATCCCTCTGAATGCAAATGTAGCTTCAAGCACCTTTGCTGATCTCACTGATTTCCAGGAACCTTTCCTTTTTTTTTTACTGTGCATCTTGTACTTCAGTGATTTGACTGGATTTTAATTGGTTCTGGATGAAGCTCCAAGGGAAGAGAAAGAATGGTTTTATACTCTTCTCTCTGAGTACTTTTCCTCTCTTTTCTTGTTATGTAAAGCACAAATACAATCGTGCAGGCATATGCATTACAGTAGGTAATCCCATCCCTGGAAGTGTTCAAGGCCTGGTTGGATGGGGCTTGGAGCAACCTGGGGTAGTGGGAGGAACAAGAGGGTCTTTAAGGTCCCTTCCAACCCAAACCATTCTGTAATTCCATGTTTCCATGTTACCTCACAGACAACCAACACACTGAAAGAGAGAAAAAGCACTTTTTCTTCTATTCTTTCTTAGTGTTATTAAATACCTTCAAATATTGTAACAATAAATTGTAAAATTACTTTATGGTAGAAATTTTTCAAAGCCTAATGCTATACAATTTTCAGCATTTCCATCTCCATAATATGGGTACTTTATTGCATTTGGCCCAAGGGTTGGGAAGGTTAACAGGGAATTTTTTTATTTTGTAACTCTGTAGAGAAATATTTACAACCTCTAATAGCCAAAAAAGCCCCAGAGACATAGAGAGACAGAAGTAAATATCCATTGGCTAATTTGTCTTTGTTTTATGATAGGAAATAGTAACAAAGCTATTTATGTGGATCACCAGAACTAAATCCAAAAGGAAGTAGAAAACAGCAAAGTGTGGCTTGGAGTCAGGAGCTTGTGAAAGCAGTTAGAAATTTCCAGAGAAAAAGTTGGTTAAAGAGGTAAATAAGAAGCAGTGTCTTAGCTGATCAAATAGGGATGTGGTAGAATACAAATAATGAGATATCAAAGGGAAATAAAAGAACATGCAGTGAAGATTACCATCAGCACATGGAGAACAAAAGAATGAGGGAACATCTCTTTCTTCTTCAACTCAAAAGCACAACATTCAACAAATAATTGCAGCCTATCCCCAAAATGTCACCCAAGTAAAACAAAACAAAACAACACCTCAATGGCACAAAGCAGTGGTTCTGCTTATTCTTTTTACTTTCTTTCTTAATGGCATATTCCATCAGTTCTGAATTTATCAGAAACAGCGATTAGAGCAGGGAAAAAAAAAAAAATCTCTTTTGTTATCCTCTAACCAAAACTTCAAAGCAGCAGGGACAGTGAGTGAAACACAGCCCTATCAAAGTGAGCATTTATAACTTCTAAGTTTGATATTTATAAATTTACAAGGCTTTCCTAGTCATGCTGCTCAGAACTATCACGAAAGCAGCAGGTCGCAGAAACTGAAAATATTTGGAGGCATCTACTTCTAGTTTGTCATAATTTGAGACTTCAGTGCACACAGAATATCAAGAGCTGGGGAAAAACAGAAAAACCCAAACATTTTGCCTGCCTGCCTCAGCAGAGAAAGACTCATTAGATGTTTTCAGGTGCCATTTCACACACTTACTTGGTGACATTCATTAACTTCAAGTGCTGGCCAACCAGTTCAACTCTACTTTTTGCACAAGGAATTTTGCCTAGAAATATCCCACATCCCTACTCATCCTGGCTTTCCCTGTTAACCTCTATCATCATCTTCAGCCTATCTTTGAACTGCCAGGTCACCAGGATCTGAAATAATGTCTTAACCTATTTTGCACAGGACACTGATAAGCCATTACCAGGTTCCCAATCAATAAAGAAATTTCCATTACATAACTAATCTGCTGGATAATTTCCAAGTAAACTGAAAGGCTCCTTAATACTTGAGCACCCTGAAGCTGAAGAAGATTCTGTAAAGGGTTTGCTAGTGGGGAGGTAGAGGGATGGGTGCTGGGAGAAGCTGCTGGAAGCTTCACCCACGTCCATGGAGCCAATTCCAGCTGGCTCCAGGATGGATCCACCAGTGGACAAGGCTGAGCCCATCAGTAACAGGATAATGTATTTAAGAATGCGGAAAAACTGCACAACTGCAGCAAGAGGGAGGAGTGAGAACATATTTATTCCCCAGTCCTTATTAACTGTCAGAATAAAATGCAAGAGGAAACACCTCCCGCTACGTAAAAAGTAATTTGAAGTCTGTTTGCTGTGGGTCATATAATTAGTAATATTATTTTAATAAGATTTGAGTTTTTCAGCCTCTGATACTGCTCGGTTCTAAAACGGTAATACACCACTTTTATTGTGTCCATGCTTTGCTTTTAAAGTAACAATATTAATGTAAAATATGCCAACTAAACATATCTGCATTATAAGGGTTTCTGATTTAGCCGATTTATTTTTTAGTTAACTACATCTTCTTTACATTTCACAAAGCCAACTCAAATATATCAGTTTTAGATCACTTAACTGTAGCGATTATGCATTTCTAAACCACAGTCAGGTTTAACACAAAACAGAATTCAGAAAATTTATGGTTATACTTAGGCATTATTTTTTAAAGCTTCTACAAATGCATTCTTTTCACTTTGCTTTGTTTCCCTTGTATTATTGTGCAGGAAAACAGAACAAGTTTTCTGGACTGACTAACCGGAGTCTTGCCATCAAAGAAGTTGTGATCTTGTAATGTAAACATTTCTACACTAGATAACAGAAAAACACAGATAGAGCCTTAATAATGCAAACGTGTCACCTCAGTGGCAATGAACTGTCAAGGTCCTAAAACAATTCCAGAGACAAAGAGGAAGGGAACAGTAGGAAGCTGAACTCCTTTTGGGTTGTCATCTACAGCCAAATAAATGAAAATATATAAGAAATACAAAAAGAACTTTAAGAGTTGGGGTAATTTCCAATGTACATCTATCAATGTGTGCAAAAAATACAAAAAAACCCCACTGTGAGTCTTTTAAAGGCATGTATAGTGCTTTCTATAATTATGTAATAATTATAATAATAATAGCCTTCACACATTCAAAATTTTCTAAATTATTCCAATCTGAATATTCCAATCTTAATAATGACAAGGCCTCTTTCAATATTTTGCAGATTCTAAGTCACCACATTTCTTATATCAATCAGTACTATTACATCTAGAGGTTTAACTTCCCACCATAATTGCAATTGGACTGCCATTCTGCTTAACTAATCTTGCAGAGAGTTGTCAACACATAAATAAAAGTAGTAGAAAAGAATTCTAATGAAAAAAATACAGAGAGAAAAAGGAGCAGCGTTTAAAATATTTAAATTCAAATTAAATGAGGAATTCACTTTTAATTTGGAAAAAAATTGTTAATCTGTCATGTACTTTGATATTCAAAGAGCTCTACAAGATGGCATCATGTAGCATTTTGCTGCCTGGGCAAAACTCAACCATGTCAGGAAGCCTGTCAATTCAGTCTCTTTTACTCACATTGGAGAGAAACCTTTCCTTAAAATATTAAATACAGCTGTGGGGTTTAGTTTCCCATTAAGTTCATGACTGTGACCTTCATAAAAGACTTGGCAATCTCACACTTGCACAACTCATCCAGGAGACTGAGGAGACCCACGGAAGGTCAGCACTGAATTCCTCTGATTAAATTCAAAACACAGAATCAGATTTTCACTTTGCATTTTCCTGTACTTTCATAATCTAAATCCTCTTTGGTAATTAAAGAATACAAAACATGTTTTAAGAGACAGATCATCCTGCCACTCCAGGTAGTTTACAACATGGCTTATTTTATACCAGTCATGTTCTGACTAACAATGTAATGACCGGAGCAATGATGAAAAGAACAACCAGCAAAAAATGATAAAAACTATTCATCCTGCTCCTAATTTATCATCTGGGAGATGGCAAACAGACCATGACCAGGCACTTACAGCAAATTGTTTGAGGGATAATTTGGAATCTAATTGAAAGATAAAGAGATTTGGGAAGAATTAGAAGAAACACAATTATTTAGAATTTCTAGTTCCATTAGGGCTTTACATCTTATCTCACTTCAGTAGTATGAAACCTAGAAATGTGTCCAATGTCCATCCTCAGTGCTTCCGTGGAAGTTGCATTCACAGCAATCTCAAGAACCAAGATCCTCAATGGGAACACGACAATCTTTAATTACATCACTGCAAAGAATCATGGAATGGTTTGGGTTGGAAGGAATCTTAAAGCCCATCTTGTTCCACCCTGCCTGCCATGGGCAGGGACACCTTCCACTAGTCCAGGGTGCTCCAAGCCCTGCCCAGCCTGGCCTTGAACACTTCCAGGGATGGCGCAGCCACAGCTTCTCTGGGCAACCTGTGCCAGGCCCTCACCACCCTCACAGGGAAGGATTTCTTCCCAATCTCTGATCTAAATCCACCCTCTTTCATTTTAGTGAACCAGCAGTCTAGTGGTTAAGTCAAAAAAAAAAAAAAAAATCTAAAACTTGCAAAACACAAATAATATTCACTCCTGTTACTGACATTTTAAATTACTGTGGTCAAACCTGGTAGTATAATTGTGCAAACAAGCACCATCATTTATGAAGAGTAATGAGATGTTTTCCATCCAATACCTAATTGTAACTCTGTAAGTACAATCTATCCAGGGTGAGACCAAAATGCCAACAGGAAAAATCCAATTTGTCTGCCATGCTCATCAAAAAGAAATCAAAGTGAAAAAGATCAAGATCACCTGGCAAGAGCCGATGGTTTATGATAGCTTTTATCATGGGTTTTGAGGCATTTTGTCCAAAAAGGGAAAAATCAGAAATAAGACAATCGCTCCTGCTCATTCTCTTTATCATTATTTATACTGATCTGTGCTTTTTCAACTCTCACATGGAGGGAAAAAGCCAACACCCTTTACTGCAGAGAATCAGCACTTTGCAGATTTATGAGAGCCTCATATTTCTACAGAAAACATCAAAAATGCTTCCCATACCAAACATTAAAACGCTGTCTTCAATCCCCTCACTTTAACAGATGGGCTGTTTGTGGTACAGAAGAAGGGAAGGGAGGAAATGAATTATATCAAAGCACAAACCACAGTGTTCAGTGATGAGCAGAGGCCAGAAAACATCCAAATCCCTCCTGCTTGAGTTCTAGAATATTCAGTATTTTTCACAACAGATTTGCAATTATTTCTGGTTTCTACAGGGAAAAGGATTCCCGTGAACTTCCGGTCTTTTGTTGTCAACAGTTTCCATGCACAAAGAACATGTTGATGTCTCAGTCTGACCTAGTAGCAAATGTCTAACACCTAGTTGTAACCATTTTGAGTACATCTTCTATTAATCCATATATTAAAGATCAGTTATTTTAAGTGACTAGTTTGTTTACTCCTCATTTTTAGGACTAATGTAAAAAAAATAAAAAAATAAAATAATCAGCATCTCATGTTTTAGACCCTGCAGTTTAGACTCCAAATGCACCTCAAGTGGTGGTGGTACTTCTGCTTCCAAGAGCTCCATCCACAGCAGCATCCAAGCTGCACTCACACTAAAACCCATTTGTGCATCCTAAAAGTTACTGCCATGATTCCAACACACTCTATCATACAGAGACAACTTCCGGAATGCCAGCTTTTCCGTAAGATTTTGTTGCATCCTTTGCAAAGTCCTGTCACTCCAAACACACCCAAATTTACGTTGTTCACAGTCAGCATGGTCGGGTGAGTCTGTGAGTCTGTCTCAGAGCTCTCCTCACCTCCACTGCCTCAGCCGCTTCAGTCACCTCATGGACACACACTTCCGAGTTCTCCCGAGGTGGAACAGGCCAAGGGACCTGCAGAAGAGACTCAGAAACACCTAAAATGGACTACACATCCAATGTCTCCCAAAAAGAGCGATTTCCAGTGTTTGGAACAAGCATCATTTGTGGAAGAAAAATAAAGTCCTGGGACATCATAAGTGGGAATAGAGGATTCAGGTGTCCAGGGCATAAGGACTTTCTGGGCAAATGCAAACCACCTTGGGAATGTTCCATAATAACCTCAGGCAAGAGATACGTCAGCACAGTAGTATTAAAAATGACATTTTCAGAGCCCTGACATAATCTGACAATTTAGGAACCATCTAATTTCATTTCTGAGGCTTCCTTAAACTACTCTAAAACTCAATTGTTAAAGGAAACATAACAAAAGAACTTAACAGTTATTGTGGTATTTCTTGTGCTGCTTAAGATCTCACCACACAAGCTGATCAACCATTCAAATACACAATAAGTAACTGATTTAAAATTAATTTTTTTAATATATTGGGTCATATCTACTATGATAACAAAACCTGTTTTGTTTGTCCAAAGTTGTTTTTCTTTTCCAAATCACAGCCTGAAAGTACAAAATAGCATCAGTATGAAATCCAGGCTTTAAACTGCGCTGCTGTCAGACTATCAAACTGTACCAGAAGTAAATTATAATATTTTAAGAAGTAGTTTAAGGAAAAGCCTAGAATTTTGTCTGTTTGACACAGATGCTGTTCCAGAACAAGTAGCCCATGAAAGCTTTTTTTCTCAGGTTTTAACTCTACCTCATTAATGAGAAAAGTTCAACTAATTGGAAAGTCAAACATCCCACTTCCCTTGCTTTACCTATTGCCTTTCTAATTAATTTCTAGACTTTCACAACATTTCTATTTGCATTACCTAAAATGGCAAAACGATGCCTGTGATTGGACAAGTGTCTTTCTTAATATACCATACGGTGAGATATCTCATAGTTTGACAATATTTAACAAGAAAAGATCTGCTCATTTCTGCAAATCCCCTCTTGTCCAAGCCCTTGATTAGACAACACGTTTCTTTGAAATCCAGTGATCTAATTACCTGTTTGATTATCTGAAATAAAACTAAGTCTCCAGAATTATTAAATCACCATGTGCTTTTCCATCACATTCATTTGCTGCAAGTGGAGGGAACCTGAACACTTCTCAGCTCACAAAAAGAATGACAAATCCGTGGCTCTACACCAGTTTGCCCAAGCTTAAACACCAGTGACAACTCACAGTGAGTGGTCCAGACCCTATTTAAGGCAATGGGTGAATGGGGATCTCTGTCACATGTGGACTGGGTACAGACTGAAGCACGGACACCTCTACCCTCAGCTCTTGACTCTTTCACCTCACAGAGGGGGCCAACAAAGCCTCTCCCACATGGAAAGCCTCCAGAAAACCTTCCTCTCTGCCCATCACTCTCCTGCCTGCTCTTCTCTGATGGAGATGCCATCAGCTTGTTAACATTTTAATTTAGAATTCTTCTTTAAAGCAGAGCCTAAGTCTTTTCCCCTGTTCAGAAAGCCTCATATGTGGCATATTACTGAGTGTTTATTGCCTCTGCACTCTCTTCACTGATAAAATCATTGCCATTAAGGTTGGAAAAGACCTCTGAGGTCATCAAGTCCAACCTTTGACAGAATATCACCCTGCTCACTAAACCGTAATAGGAAGGGCCACGTCTACTTGTTTTCTGAACGCTTCCAGGGATGATGACTCCACCACTTCCCTGGGGAGCCAGTTCCAATGCTTAACCACTACTTCAGAGAAAAAATCCTTCCTAATATCCAACCTGCCCCTCTCCTGGCACAACCTGAGGCCATTTCCCCTCGATCTCTCAATTCCGTATCTTTATGGGTGTCTGAAACTTAAGGCACTACATCACAAAGTCACTTACAGAGAGCTTTTATCCCTTAACTCATCTGCTTAGAAACCACATAACACCCTTGGAAATTCCATTCAAACAATGATATATCTCTTTTTTTTAATTTTTTTTAATTAAAACAAAAGGGAGAATAAAAGATGGTCTGTTCCACTTAATCCCATTTTACTCTTCCATATTAAAATTCTGTTGGACTCCCTCCTACTCATGATTAATCTCATTATTCTTCAATTACTTTGAGAAGACCAGCAACTCATTTTACACTACCATAATTATTTCTATAATGCCAGCAAAAGCAAGTCACCCTAACACATAACGAATTAATATATCATGGCTCACATTAAAGGTTTTTCCTCTCAGAAAGTACACATGGATTAAGGATATGTAAGGAACATACCTAAGACTGCAAATGAATGTAGGTGAAATGGACAGAATGTGTCTCAAACCCACAAACTTATTTTCCCCATCATCACATCCCATTAACCAGCTAGCCGTAACTTTATTACTCTTTCTCTTTTATTTTTTCCCAGGCATCCACTTCTTATTTTGAGCCCACGTTTGTCGTTAAAATGGCAGTAATGTTTTACAGAAATAGCCTAAAATTAAGGCATTGTGCTTACTGCTGCAAGTTTTCAATTCCTTCCTCGACATCCCTTCCCAACAATACAATGAAGCCTCTGGAAAATCTAATTTCAAGAGTAATTAGCAAATTGTGTTAAAAACCAAACTGAACGGATCCACCCTGACTTGTCAATATTATTCAGCTGCAGCTCTCAGCCAAAGGTCACTCAAAGATAATAAACTGTGTGACATCAGCATGGACTTGTCATGTTGTACTCCAGTGCTGCTGTTGGGGGCCGTGAGGAACAAACTGGATCCCCTCAGTGGATATTCACCACTCCAGCCCTGGACCATTTTTTCTAATTTTAAGCCATTTTTAGGAAAACAAATTGCCAAAATTCTTGACTGAAAACAAGCCCTTGGAACAGGCTGCCCAGGGAAGTTGCTGAGTGACCATCCCTGGAAGGGTTCAAGAAACAAGTAAAGTGGCACTTCATGGTATGATTTAGTGGACATGGTGGTATTCAGTTGAGGTTGGACTTGATGATCTTGGAGGGATTTTCCAGCTTTAATGGGTCCATGATTCTGTAGAGATTTGGAATTGACCTCATTCTTTTCAGCTCCGAGAAGATGCAAGGCAGCTCTCTAATGGTCCACCTAAATTTAACACATTGTACTGCACATTATTCTGCTGAATATGAGCACTGCCTCCACATTTCTTTAATCAGCTTATTAAATAGCACCAAGTTTCTAAACATTATATGAAAAATACCGGTTAAAAAGATAATCATATACACATTGTGGGACCAGAGTATTCCCTCTTTAAGAGCAAAATGACGAAGCTAAATATATATTTGAGGGCTTAGCATCTCTTGAGAGATGAGTAGATGCAGCACTTCAGGTTCTAAACAAAGAAAACGGTCAGTTATTCAGCAAAGAGGGAAAAGGAGAGTCCATTATTTTGTAGCTTGGCCAGTAATCAATAAATTAGGAGATCTACAACAGGATAATCAGGTTGGACATTTAAAATGAACAACAATAATTACTATTTCATACAGCATCTAATTAATTTCAGAAACTCATTGTTGCAGGCAAGCTCAAACATATGAGTGGGCTCAGTAAGCCTTGAGAAGAAAGAGTGGGTTATAGGTCCACAGATGGCTATTAAAACAGCAATTCAGATGCTAATTTCAACTCAGGAAGTTCCTAAATCACAGCCTGTGGAAGCCTGGAAGATATAGCAGGGAAAAGCTCATCCCACACTCTCCATGCTCCTTGTACCCTTTGTTAAACAACAGCTGATGGTAAATATCAACACCAGGACAGGGAGCTGAAGGTGTGCTGGTCTGACCCGTTATGGCAGTTGCATCCTGCTCCTCCTTAATTCTTCCATGATTATCTCTCTCAGAAACAAAGCTGCTTGTCTGGCTTTTCTTCTTAAATTTAGAGTTGGCAGATGAGCAACTATTTTCTGCTTAACTTGACAGGTGGATATTGACTTCAGTATTTCCCAAGTATTTTCAAGCACAGGCTTGTTTACCTCTGTGAGACACTCCTGGCTTATGTGGTGGTGTATGTATGCAATTAGAGAGATCTTATCGTTTTCCAAATATAACTCTTTAAGTTTTTCTTAAGTAGGAACCAGGAACAGTAAATGTCACCTACACACAATACTAAGTTACCAACAATAAAGTCTTTTCTTGGGAGTGAAGTGGGCTTGTTACACATTTTTCCCATGAATAAAAGTGTAAAGTAAAATTTAAATAAAAAAAATTCCACTGGTATTTTCCATTCTAATTCTCCTTTCTTGGAGCCTATGTTATTTTACGAGCTCTGACACTAATTTCACTGGGATTTCTATTTCTATAACTTTTACATTGACTGTGCAACAGTGTAATGTTGACCAAATTATAAAAAAATTCAATCACCACCACCATTTCAGCCCATAAATACATAAAGATGTATTAAATATTAAGTGGTAAGCAATGACTTTTCAGTCTGTATGAGAGAATTCTATCACCCTTCAATTATATCCCAACTCATTTTCATGGTATTTATATACTGAATGCTGGGTAGGCTGGACACAGCACTCGAGATGTGGCCTCACCAGAGCCCAGCACAGCGGGATGGTCACTGCCCTGGTCCTGCTGGCCACGCTATTTCTGATACAGGCCAGGATGCCACTGGCCTTCTTGGCCACCTGGGCACATGCTGGCTCATGTTCAGCCACTGCCAACCAGCACTCCCAGGTCCTTTCCCGCTGGGCCATTTCCAGCCACTCTGCCCCCAGCCTGGAGCTCTCATGGGGGTGCTGTGGCCAAAGTACAGGGCCTGGCACCTGGCTTTGTTGAACCTCATCCTGTCGGTCTCAGCCCGTCTCTCCAGCCTGTCCAGATCCCTCTGCAGAGCCCTCCTGCCCTCCAGATCAACAACTGGGTGTCATCTACAAACTTACTACATAGAGACTCCATCCCCTTGTGTAGATCATCAATAAAGACATTAAACAGGACTGGGCCCAACACTGATCCCTGGGGGACACCACTAGTGACTGGATCCCAACTGGATGCAGCCCCGTTCCCCACCACTCTCTGGGCCCGGCCCTCCAGCCAGTTCGTAACCCAGCACAGAGTGCCCCTGGCCAAGCCGTGGGCTGCCAGCTTCTCCCACAGTGTTCCTTGGGAGACGGTGTTCAAGGCTTTGCTGAAGTCCAGGTGGACACATCCACAGCCTTCCCCTCGTCCGCCTGGTCACTAAAGGAGGTCGGGTTGGTCAGGCCCTGCCCCTCCCAAATCCGTGCTGGCCGGGTCTGATCCCTTGGTTGTCCTGTATGTGCCGTGTGATCTCACTCCAGAAGATCTGTTCCATAACCTTGCCAGGCACCGAGGTCAGGCTGACAGGCCTGGAGTTCCCTGGTTTCTCTTTCCAACCCTTCTTGTGGACAGGTTGCCACACTGGCCAACCCAATTAGCCTTTGCAGTGAACAAAAATGACACACGAGGCCTTGACGACACCGTGTGAGATGGAAATTTCTTTTTGAATGTTTGAACTGATGCAGACAATTTCTGCTGGTGGTGCTGGTAAAAGTTCTCACAAAATCACATTCATTTAAGGAATTAAACTACTATATGAACTAAATACTTCCTTTTCAAGAGGATATAACAATCCAAATGCAATGCACTATGAGAAAATTTTTAATATAGCAGAATTTCAGTACTTTATTCGAGTGATTTAATTCTCTGGTTCAGATGGAGAAAATAATTATCCATCAGTCTCAGGAAAGTGGGGTTTTTCTGCATGCATACTCCTGTGACAAAGTACAGTATTTAATTTAATTTTGGAGAAGATTAACGCCTACCAGAAAAGGCACATAAAATGCAGTAAATTAAATCCTGAGCAACAACACTGACTTTTTTGTTTCTTTTTAATTTAGTATTTTCATATTTCATTTTAACTTTGTAGTGACAGCTTTTTAAAATGTATTTGTGTTATTTGAACAAAATAACAACAACACCTGGAACTTAGAAATTCAAACCATGTGTGAATTCTTTTGAAAATAACAATTATTTGATTCATGGGTACCAAATGGAAACTACCAGTCATAACATGACAGTGCAGGGAAAAATGTTTAACCAGAGGAACAGAGTTAGGATATTTGACTCCAAAACTGGGATGGGGTAGAGATTCATCTGCTCAGATGTCTTTCCATAGATAAAACTCCACAGAGAAACAATTTGAGAACCAAGAATGACTTTAAATTTGCATTTAGGGACAACCTTTTCAGTGATTTTTCAGCCTAAATCCTGAGATTGGCAACTTTGAAACCTTACATTTTCAGTAAATTTGAAGCTGATTTATACTTGTAAAACTACACAGGGAAGTTAACTTTTGTTCTGTGTAGAATTTATTTCTTATTTCTAATTAGAATTTAGCTCATGAAAGTTCAAAAATATGAGTAAAAGACTTACCAAAATCTTAAATTATTACCCCAAAGCTCAAAAAATAATTGTATGGTGACTATTACCAACAAATCATTCACACTGCTTAAAGCATTTTACAGTATTAAAAAATGGTGACAGACAAAATAGTACAGACCAAAAATATATTATTTTACTGTTAGGAAAGTTCTGCTCCATTCTACTGTTTGCTTCCTGATAGCTCAGTCTCTATGCTCTCATTCCCTTTTCATGTCCCAATTTTTGATTACCCTCAAGGTTCTATTTTCCATCCTTCCTCTGACTTTTAGGGAATTTAGACATGACAAACAGACAATGTGATGACGCTCCATCAGGAAGAAGCAAAATCCTACTGACTAAAGAGAGCAAAGTCTCTCTTAGACTTTAACTTAGAAGAAAGGAGACTTCAAACAATGTACCTTAAGTGGTATCAGTATGGGTGCTTTCTATATTGGGGAAACACAAATTGAGGGAAATCAAAGAATGAAGGAGTCCCAGTGGAAAAGATGAAGAACAGGTAATTTAAAAGACAAAAGGAAGAAACAAAAAAACCACTCAAAGCACAAGATAACTAATAAACATCGGGTTCTGAAAACAGGAGAGGAAAGAAAAAGAGGAATCAAACAAAAAAAGATGTTTCAGTGAGGAAAAGGTCCCAGCTAAGCTTTTCATTTGAAATGTGAAGTATGTAGAGATAATAAAACATGTATCCTGGTCTTCGAACACTTTCAAAAACAAATATTAAAAGAACCTTGAACAAGTTACAAGCTGCGCTCGTGAAATCTGAAGCTTCATTTTGAAGACTAAGCAAAGACAAAAGCAGAATTTGTTGAAACGCATTACTTGTCCTCTCCTTCTGTAATTGTGCTTACCCTGTATTCCTGCATGCAACATTGAATTCCTCAGTCTGCTGCCAGGTTTTCATTCCATATTGTGCATTATTGAAGTGTAAAACTGATGAATGTGCCCCAGTGCGATTTTAATCATATTACAGACAATGTTCCAAGCTGATGTAATCAAATGCCTTTAATTATGGCAATCAAATGTATTATCAGTTTACTATTGCTAACCCATATTCAGTACACAAACCAGCCTGGGATTGCAGGGTCTGCTATTTATACAGACTTGGTTCAACTTTATAGCAAAATGCCTCCTTCAGCTTAGGTACAAATATTTTCATAGAATCATGGAATACCAGGTTGGAGAGGACCTTAAGGATCATCTGGTCCAACCTTTCTTGGCAAAAGCACAGTCTAGACAAGATGGCCCACCACCCTGTCCAGCTGTATTTTACATGTGTCCAGCGCTGAGGAATCCACCACTTCTCTGGGAAGATTATTCTGACAGCTGATTGTTCCCATTATGAGATTTTTTTCCTCTTGTGTCTAATTGGATCCCCTCAGCAATAACGTGCACCCATTGCCCCTCCTCTCTTCCATGTGACTCCTTGTAAAAAGAGATACTCCATGTTCCCTGTAGAGAATCTCCATATTCCCTGTAGAGAATCTCCATGTTCCCTGTAGAGAATCTCCATATTCCCTGTAGAGAATCTCCATGTTCCCTGTAGCCACCCTTCTGAAACACTTTGATAAGGTCCCCCCTCAGCCTTCTTTTCTCAAGGCTGAAAACACCCAGTTCTCTCAGCCTTTCCTCCCATGGCAGATTCCCAGTGCTTGGGTCATCTCTGTGGCCCCCCTCTGGACCCTCTCCAGCCTGCCCACTTCCCTTTGGCTTAGTGGAGACCAAAACCCAACACAGTATTCCAGGTATGTTCAGACAAGCACTGAGTAGACTGGGATAATGATTTCTTCATCTCTGCTGGTGATGCCCTTGGTGATGCAACCCAGAAACAACATTTTGGACCCACCAGCACTTTGGACCCTGCTACTCGACTCCCTCGGTTTAAAGCCCACCTTACCAAGGCAGACAGCCTGCTGCCAAAAATGCCCTTGCCTCTTCTAGGCAGGTGGATTCCATCCCTCCAGTTTCTCTTTGCTGATGAGCTTAGGAAAAAAAATTACTGTAATAGGAATATATGTGTTATATAAATTTCATCAAAACAAAAGGACAGATTGCTTTACAGAAAATTCACAAAACCAAGTTATTTATTTACTGTAGATTCCCATAATGGATGGGGGAAAGCACCCCTGGAGAGGACCTTGCCGGAACTTTTGAGGAACATGCAGAGTCAGGTGCCTCCTCACACTCTGGGAACACCTCCAGTAGCTAAAACCACTGTCAACTCCAACTGAGCTCAACTGGTGTCCAGGTAAAGTCTAATATGGTGCTAAACTAAGGCTGCCCAAAGAGACTGGAGTGCTCACCCTTGGAGACAGTGTGAGAGGACAAGGCCCTGATCAAGCCAGTCTAACACTGAGGGCAGTTTTGCTTTGGGCAGACTTGGACCAGATAACAGCCTCTGGTTCTTCCCATGGAAAAGGATTCTCTGATCCTGTATTAGTGCAGTGATGGCACTTCATAAACTTCAGTGCTACATGCTAATGCTGAGCAAAAAACCCTAGTGCTATTATGCTATTGAGAATAAAATTCACTGTGAGAACTTCTAAGAGATCATTAAGTTTCCTTGTTATGTACATTGAGTTTGATTATCCAAATAAATTACAAGTTCTTACTAATCAGACAATCTTTGTGGCACAATGCAACAAGAAGCTGCTATAGTTACACAAGTGAATCAGTTTGAGGGGGCTGTGTGAGTTGTCATGATATTAGGAATTCTATTTAGGGAAATAATTATCCACACACGACAAAAATGATCTATCACCACTAAGTTAGTAACAAATCTGTGGTGTTATATGGCTCATTAGTATCCATGATACAGACACACACTACGCAAAGTTTCTCTGTCACTGATAGTCACAAGTACTGCAATATGTTTTTCCTTGACTGAAACAGATAGGAGTTCTGTGGAAGAAAACATCCTCTTCTTGTATCCCAAAATAGTGTCAGGAGTCAGGATTCTTCCACTGATGCAAGGCTATAAAAGGAAAAGACTCATCACCTGTGCTACACTCAGAACTCCTGGCAGTATCCTGCAGGTACCTGCCCCCTCAGCCAGTAAGGAATAACAGACACGTCTGGCAGGACAACTCCAAAGGTAGAGTGACAAGAGCACTAGAATACTCACAGGATAAGATGAGCAAGCCCCTCTGAGGACCCAGTGCTGGGTACTTTTTGCATTTCAAAGACTGGAATGGGATTCATTGACAATACTGACATCAAAGGCTGAGTCATTCATGGCACTCACTCACCGAGAAGGGGTTTTAAATACTTTCCACTACTACATTATGCTCTGAGGCTGCACAGATCACAGGAAGAGGCCTAAATTTAAACAGATGGGGACAAACCTTGGGACATCAGCACCCGAATATAGAAATAGCAAGGTTACAGCAGGAGCAGCATTTACTTCTATTCTTAGCACAGCCCAACTCTTGTCTTTAGAAATTATCTTTTGTTATTAAAGTAGTTACCTAATTACAAAGGCAGCAGCTGTAATGACCCCGATTAATTATGTGAATTGACCTCAGCTGACTACTGATTTCTACAATTACCTTTTAAGTGTGGTAATGGGTATGTAAATGTTGCATCTGAACACAGAGTACCTCTTCCAGATCCAGAACCAGTTTCTCCATCAGACATTTGATCCATGTTTTTTCCTGAGATAGTTTTCTGATTTATTTTTTTCCCTCCGTTGCTGGCTGTGCCAACATTAGTAAGCAGTGCAGTGTAACAGCAACGGGAGAAATTGAGACAAACACAGGACTTTACAAGGCTCATGAAATCCTGAATTGAGTAGAGAAGAGCTGTCGAATTCAGAGTCAGAAGAATTTTAAAACAGGATATTTGAAATCCTAACTTCTTATTTATGAGCAGCTAAAACTTGTCCAAATAAAAGTAAATATAATGGCAAGTTTTGGAGAGGGAAAAATGGTATAGTGGACTAGTTAGTAAGATGGACATCGCTGCCCATGGCAGAGGGGTCAGAACTAGATGGTCTTCAAGGTCCCTTCCAACCCAAACCATTCTGTGGTTCTATGACTCTAAGGTCAAACCCTGCTGATATGTACATTCAGGGGATTTTGTTTATGTCAGAGTAAACATCACCACCTCACTATTTATGAGTTGGACACCCACAAACTTCACTAGAAGAATGGATCAGAGGTTCCAACTGCACATATAAACACCATTAAAAAGAAAAATTACTCAAAGCCCTAAAACCCCAAGTAAAACTATTTTAGATACATGCTCCAAAGGAGGAGCAATGCCGCTGCTGAAGATGTTACCTGATGGGTGCTTGATAGAAAATTAAGAAATCAACCATGAAAGATAATAATTTTATGAGCTCAACTGCTTATGAAAGAATGTGCATTTAAATACACTACCTTGAGGCAGGATTATCAGCATGTTTGTGCTAAAAGGCATACCACTGCAATACAGATATTTGGCACTTCCAAATTAATCATTTGGCATTGCTTAATTCCCAGGTGACACTCTGGATCTCAGGAAAGGCTGTCTGCTGTGTAATGAAAAGCTTAGGATCAGGTTATCTGACCATATACTTGGCAAAGTTAAAAACAGAAGTGTCAGAATTTTGTTAGAAATACCATGAGAAAAAATGAAAGACGAAATGCAGTTTAATGAAGGATCACATAAATTAAAGCCTCTGCAACCACAAGGTTATCTGTAGCCAAGCAGGAGCAGCACAACCTTCTAACTCATGAAAAAAATCACCCTGAGGAGAGGAGACCAGAGATCAGTCAAGAGAAATGAGGACCTTCCAGATTTCTCAGCTGGAGCTGCTTTGGCTGTAAAGCATCTTTGACTTCAAAACACAGAAGAACAAGTCAGATAATATCTGAGAGTTCATGAAGAACATAATAGCTGATCACTCCACACACTACAGATTCACAGAATGCTTTGGGTTGGAAGGGACCCTAAAGACCGACTTGTTCCACCCCCTGCCATGGGCAGGGACACCTCCCACTATCCCAGGTTGCTCCAAGCCCCGTCCAACCTGGCCTTGGACACTTCCAGGGATGGGGCAGCCACAGCTTCTCTGGGCAATCTTGTCCATTGCCTATTATTTCTCTTTTGACAGAAGAAAGCATGGGGCAAACTGCATTGAAATGCAACAGGGAACAACCCAACTGTATTGAGGTTGAGAAGATGTATATTTAATACCTATTTTAGGCTTTCAAGTATTTTCCTCACCAGCTATTTCCCCTCATGTTTGTTAACTTGCTATTTGCTAAAGCACTCCAATATTTGCAGAGTGTCTCAGAAACCTCATTAATCACCTCCTAAAAGCATGGAGACAATTAGTATGTGTGGCACCCACCAGAAGGGAGCTCTGAACTGTGATGTTGCTACCTACTTCTGTAATAAACTGCTGCCATCATCATTACTCCTGACAGCGACCCAGGGTAGATGTTTTACAACACATTGGTAAAATACCAGGTTTTCAAACTGTCACCTTTTAAGGAAATTATTTCTTCAAGATCCAATTAGGAGGAAAAAAAAAAACCAAAACGCTACTGATAGAGGTTCAATAAGTTAATAAATTAGTTCCACAAATTTCAAACTCAGTGTTGTTTTTCTCTCCTTACCAGAACTAGCTAATACAAAGAGAAACTCACATAAACCCAACAAGATATCTCCTTAAATCGTGCTTTAACAAGCTGTATTGACACACAGGAGATTCATATGCAGCATATCAAAATAAGAATTTCTCTGTTTTGCTCTTTGCGTGTGTTTGATTTAAAAATTTAGAAAAAAAAAAAGAACTCTATAGCTTTAAAGAGAGTGATTCACTGCAAAGATTTAATTCATTGAAAGGAAAAGACTACAATGTCTTCGAAATGAACACAAAAACACCCCAAATGTTAATTCTAAAGAGAAATACAACTTATGCAACACACAGCTACCATGTCCAGAGGTTACTTACATTATTCACAACTAGTGTCAGCCTACACTCCCATCACAAATTGCAATAAAGCCTTTCTTTAGGAGAACATCTTTTTTCATCTCCAACGAAGAATGTAAAAATATTCTACCTTACCTAAAATATGAATTGCATCACTTCTAAAAATACATTGGTATCTATATCTGTTCCTTCACTGGAGAAATTTTTAGCATTATAACCAGGCAGTATCCCAACAGCTCTTCCAAGCATTAACAGGCAGAAGAAAGGGGCAGCAATATATATTTCACTTAGGTCAGGCAGCCTCACACAGCATCCTATGATTTCTACACGCTGCCAGGCAACAACATATTGTCTGGCAATTCTTATCTCCACTTTCTAAATTTCTGAGATTCAAGGAGCAGAACAGTAGAAAATGTGCATTAATGAGCCCAGAATCCCCATTTGTGCACCTTTCTCCCATATTCCCCCCACTGGTTCTCTCCTCTAACTCACTCATTTCAATTCTTGCAGCTCCATTTTTAAAGGTTAAACTTCTGGAGTAAAAACAAAACAACAAAGACATGGAAAACAGGGGAAAATGCATGAAGTCAGTTCAGTATTCATGACTTACTCGTAGTAAATCAACTAGTATAGCCCAAAGGACTGTTAACAGGTATTCACTGCTTCCAGAAGATCTTTACATGATTTGAATATTGCTTAGCAACACCGACTCTATTTAAAGGGCTCTGACAATAACATATGTATGAGTAGGACCAGAAAATAGCAGCTTCATGACATTCATCCCAGCGCTTTATCCAGAAAGCTGGATCCTTCTGCCTTATGTCCTTGCTCTCTCAAAGGAGCAGGTTCTCATTCCTCAACCCAAGTAAGACATTTAAGTCTTCTACATGCACTGATCTTATAAAAGGTTCCACAGATCATGCACTTTTGGCTTTTAAATGCTTAAGAACACAGTTCTAATAAATACATTATCATTAAACCTATTGTTTCTCCTTTGGCAGGAGAAATGCCTCCATTTCCAGGTGCTGCCCAGTGCTTATGAAATGCCAGAATATGTTTAAAAAGGACAAAGTGAAGGGTTGCTTAACAGACCAAATAAATCAGAAAAATAGATGCAGTGGGAGTCCTGTTACTATATCAGAATATGAAGAGGGGACCAGAAAGGTGATACAGAGAAGTTCACACCAGCCCAACTTCTCACAACATCCTACTTCTTTCCCACACAGCACCGGACTATGCAAACAAAATACCAATTTCCCAAAATAAAACGGTGGCAGCAAGTCATGTAACATGCATTTATTACAAATAAAACAAAGAACGGGGCTTTTTGTAAAGCTTAATGCACTGTAATTGCTGCTTGTGTTTTAGTGGTAAACCACCATGTGGGATTGAAGAGTCCAGCAACAACAACCAAAAAGAACTGATATATATATATTACTATGGAATATAACTAAAGACATCATGATAGGACAAAATATATATATATATATACAGTGGAGATTTGGGGATATTATTCTCTCAGAGTGGTAAATCACAGGCAAGAAAGGGATGAGAACTTCAGAATTACTGCAAAGACTTTTTCAGAAGAAGCTATTTGCATGCACAGTTTTTTATTCACCCTACAAACCCCCAAAATTATGCTGCAGGGCTGCCACCTGCTGGAACTTGATAATATACAAATATAAAGACAGGACTGATAAATTAAGACTGTTGGATGGAGAAAAACAAGAGGGAGTGGCTGGTTACAGGGCAAATTGTGATATTTATAGTCAGAGCATCCAGATAAAATTCGATTGGATTCACGCAGCCGAGGAAAGAGCATCGATAACTCCCCGAGTCCTTCAGACCAAATTACATTTAAGGATCCAGACTTCAGCAACTTCCCTGCACTTATCAGGAAGGTCTTTTTTTTTTTTCCCCAAAGGGTTTGGGCAAAGGTCCAAGACATGTAAAAAGACAGAAGAGCAAAGAGAACACATGCAGCCCAGGAACATTCATCCCAGTGTAATGCAACTCAGCTGTAAACCTCTACCATTACCAGGGTTACAATACTGTGAAAACATCAGAGAGGACATTAATTGAAGTGAGTTTTTCAGTATTTCTACTCAATGGAAAAAATATTCTTATTTTTATACAAAATGATCAAGCTAACTTGCAGTTCAGGTCTAAAAACATAAGACACACAACACACAACTGCTGAACGAATCGCTATATAAATATTGTCTCACAACTGATTCACTGCCACATGCCTTCCTTTTTTCTTTACTGTTCTGTATCTCCTTCCTTGTCTCTACCTTTTCATCTTCTTCCTACAGTTCCTCTTACTTTTAATGTTTCCATGGCAATGACAGCAAAGGAGAAGATTAAATATGTTTTGTGTATTTCTTCCTTTTTTACATAAAATTTTGAAAGACGATGAAGGGAAAAAAATAATATCACATATCCCCCAGAGAACGATGCCAGAGTCAGGACAAAAACTCATTATGCAACACTAAGATTTACTAGCTAACAGCTATTTGTAAACTCATCTTCATAAACATTTAAACTGAGATTAACAGTTCTAAAGATAACGTGTTAAAAAAAAACAGAGGGAGAGAAAGTAAGAAAGTATAATCCAGTGGGGAGCGAAAGTTAAACTATTTAACTAAAGTTCTTGAGTGTTAAGGATTACTGGATACCTTCAGGATAACATCCAAAGTGCATTCTGCATTTTTTTTCATTGAATTCTTTATATTAAGGCAAAAAGTTCAGAGCTATAGTTAAGAATAAATGGAGCATTGCATCTGAAATTAAAAATTAAGTGGAGGAGCCTATCCAGCAGCTGCATTTTTTAACTCTTCTCAAAGGGTTTTCCTTTAATAGCTCCTCAGGTTAAAGAGGAATTCTGCAATCCCCACAGCTCAAGAACCTGCCAGATGCACTAAAGCCATAAGTGAGACCATTTGTTGTACAAATACGTTAGAATTCAACAGGAAAGAATTCAGTCTGTTTCTAAAAGTCTTCTCCTGAAGCACCCAAGGATCAATAACAGACACTCCCAACCCTTCCATGGTAGGTAACAAAGACACACTACACAAGTTCAATACAACCCTTAAGAATACATCCACGTGTGTTATGCCTACATAACTTAAAAAGAGAACACTCCACTTGGGGAACTCAAAATACAATGTTTTTGCACTTGTAACTGTGGGACTTCAGTAAATCTAAGCTTTTATTTCCTCCTGCCCCACAACCCGTCCATTTGGGTGAATGTATTTCCTCTGAAAACGGAAGCTGGAAGACATCCAGACTATTTGTCAATAAACAAAAACGAATTTTAGTTGTTTGTTTTTTTCCTGACTTTTTTTTTCTTGCGAGAAAACAATTTCACAAATTAACACAGTGACTCTGAAATGGTTGTGTTAGGGTTATGTTTCACCTGGAAAAATTCCAGAGGGATTATCAAAAAAAAAAAAAAAATTTAAGAATTTATATGACATTACTTAATCTCCAAACACAACCCAGCTTTTAGTCTTACAATGAACACAAACATCCAAATCACCACAGAGGTCCCTTTTTAATTTCATTTTAAAATGGTTTAGAAATTCAACTCTGCCTCAAGCTTTTCTTCCAGATACCCATTTTAAAATCCTTTGGTCCCTTTTACAGGCAGCTGAATTTTCTGTAAGGCTTCTCTTTTCCACTTCTTGCCTCAGTATTCAAAGTCTGATAGCTGCTGGTACTCTGATATTTAGAGATCTGGTCTATTTTCAGAGGAAAGAGATATTAATATTTCTCAGGGAGTTCAAGTACCAAATATATGACAAGGCTGTACAACATCTACAAGGATGTAAACCCCAGAAATTCCAGTTCCATGAGTCAGATGAAATATTTCCCTTAAGCACTGATAACTTAGTCACTTAGTTATTGTATATAAACAGAATCTAAACCATCTTTCAAAAATTCACATGGGTTTGAAATTATGTGAAAAATGGACTATTTCCTGCCTATGCAGACAACATCTTAACTTGGCAGGTTCAAACATATTTGGGGCTAATTTTCCCCCTCTACCTCTGATCTGTAAAAGATCCATCACCACCTTAAATAAGGTGAAATGCTCCCAAGTTTTACTCTCACAAATCACATTGACCAAATAGGTTTGGGTGTAAGTTTTTCAAGTTTTCAAGACTCCCACAAAATTAACATCATTCTTTAACATATTTGGGCCTTCAAATACAATGGGGGACACTGATTAACCCTTTAAACCACACTTATAACCACAGAAACCCAAGTTTTCCAATGTTAAAGTTCTGATGGCACGTATAAAGCAGCTCTTTGTAAGAAAACAATGAATGTTGGAAAATGGACATTATTTGTGACTGATTTCCACCCCATGTCTCCAACTGCTTACACAATTAACCTATTGACATGAAGATTTCTTATTAATAGGAAATCTGGAATGTGTGTACCAAGAAGTTTATAAGTTAAAATGATATATTACTTGATTTGTCTCCAGAAAAATAAGCATATTGGCCTGTCATTGCACATCTAACCACCTACTTAATGTTCATAACAGAGTTCTGAGAATTTGAGCAATCCATCTTTATAGAACTTTTTGTGATTCATTCACGTTTCCCCCCATTAAATTCTCAGCCAAGTGACAATAGATACACTTTTATATGGAAAAAATTATGATCTAAGGATATAGCGACTTGTATTTCAGAATGTAATATATGGCAACATACATTTTTCTTAATCACTAAAGTACTTCAGTGTTTCTTCTCAGGTTTGGTGGGGGTTTTTTCTTCACTTAACTCTCGGTGAAGGTTATTGAACTTTATGGAGCAAGCATAATTTTGAAACCTTTCAGGCCTCCTTGGCCTCTGATGTGAGCTTTCTGTAGAAGGAACAACACAGTTCTGTCACTATTTGGAAATCTTCACAGTTACAAGGCACATTAAGGAGTTTGGCTTGAAGACTGTAAGCTCTTGTCCTCCAGAAACCTGGGACAGAATAAATCTCCACTAAACAAAACTGTTTTCTTCCAGAAGCAGCAGCTCCATGCCAAAAATAAAGTGGAATTTAATCACGAGGCAAGCACAGCACTTCAGAAGATACATCTCCTCAGAATAACATTTCCTTCTTTCCAACGTGCACAGGCATTGTCTCCACTGTTTATTAATTAAACTTTTTAAGGATAATTCTGCTTAGTTCCAAAAATCTCCTTTTTTCACCCAAGAGCCTGTATCACACAGACCCCCCCGGACTGTGTGTTGCTCTGCTCAGGCACTGACAGTCCTTTCTCCTGATCCCACCCCTTATGTGTAAGAAGAATCCCTTCACTGCCCACTACTTCTGCAGTGCTCTCTTTGCCCCTTTTCCAGTGCTGCCTCCTGAACTGCAGTGGCACTAAATCAGCATCTTCCTCATAGTTAATTACTCAGCTATTCAGGTTTAAGTGTGTTCTTGCCTTGGTCACTAATTTGACTGTTACCCATTTTGATCTGACCTAACACAGAAATTATCACCACAAACAAACAGATGTGAGGCAACACAAGGGCTTGGAACCAGATGATTCTTAAGGTCCTTTCTACTCCAAACCAATCCAACCATTCTATAATGGACAGAGAGAAAATATGAATGAAATAATGAGACAAATAGTTCACACACAGGTGGAGCTGGTCTCTGCTCGTTGGTCTGTGTTTTCTGGACAAGATAGCACATGGGTCTTCTTTCTCTCATTCCTCTGGTTAATCATTAGTTTTTGATATTCATTTCTCTCCATTCCTTTGCCACTCAGTGTTTTCACTTATGCAGGTCCATCACTTCCCCACTCATTTATTCAGACATGAATTTTAGAACCTTATTTTCCAACACAGTGCAATTCCTCACCTGCCAACACATCATTGTGCCAACTTCCAAAGAGACCAAGAGCACACAAACCTTTTAGGGCTGGGAAGACAGACTCAAATCCATCCTCTAGGAGAAAAGCAGTAAACAGCCAGGAGTGAGAGAAGGCTAAATATCAATAATTCTATGACTTCCCACAGAAATTTTCCAAAAGGGACATAAGCTCTTGCAATAAAAATGTATTTAATGTCAAGGCCCTTGCAAATACATTGTCCAGAACTGTACTTTTTCACACTCTTACATTTAACTGAGGTTAAAAAGTAAAAAAATATCAGAGCTGGGAATATATATCAATAAACCAAATACAAAGAAAGCAGGGAAAACCAACATTTGGCGAGGCCCATATCATTCAGAAAGAAATTTATAATGGAGAACAGCACACAGGGAGGAGGCTTAAACTGCTATTTTTGAAAACCATGTGAAGGTTGCCTATTAGAAATTATTCTTAATGGTATTTGTGACAGGTTAATTTGCCTATTTAAAATAAATATACTTCAATTCCTTTCTCAAATGTTCTTCTCCCACTCTTAAATGATACAAGCTAATTTAAAAACTGGTAGTCAAACATGTTCTAAACTGCAGAACATTATTATGAGGCAAAAATAATTCTGCCATTCTAAAAAAAGTGGCTGGCAATTAGTGATTTCAGTTGGCCTTCTCCCCACAGTGTTTAGCAAAATGTTATATTTAAGCCTTATTAAAATGTACAGAGACTCTAAAATCTTAAATATAGATTTACTTCCTAATTCTCTGTCAAAGTCAAATAGACAAAACACAAACGTGGAAACAATCTTACACAATAGAACTGGAAAGGCCATATTGGGTTAAAAAATAAATTATTGTATTAATATACCTATATTGTCTGTATGTCCATTTGATTTTCCAGAGGAGTACTTTTTGGAACACTGAGATTAAACCCTATTTTTACCTAAGAGCAGCTTGAAACCTAACAGGTCAGGAGAAAATGAAAATAAACACTTCTAGAGTATATTTATTTGTATTAAAGTTAAGCTGTTGGCTTTTTTTCCCCTCTGATTTTGAACTTGCAGCTCCTCATGCATCTCTTTCACATACCAGAAAGTTCCCTGCTTTCTTTGTCAGAAACAGTCTACTCATAATTGATGGCTTGGAGAAAACATGGATGATCTAAATGCTTACCTGAGATCCTTTAAATTATGTCATCAGTTAATTTCTATATTAGTCTCATCACTTATATGTACAAAACTAGGGCATTAAAAATAAAGTTTCCTTGTCTTGCTTTTTCACCAAACTCAAATGGAGAATCTAATTCTAAATTTTCTTAGTTGATCATAACAAGATACCAGAGCATCCCACACTGCCATATTTTTATTAGTTTTTATTAAAAAAAAAATAAAAATAAAAAAAATAATCAAGGTACTGAGCTGGGCTACAGCCTTAGACAGGACTAGCTCAGACTGTCTTCCAAGGCTTTCCCTCTGGCAAGAGGAATCAGGGAGGGCACAAAACCTCAGAGCAACTTCACCTTTCTATGTGTTTCCAGGGGAAGAAAGTCTGTGTGGGAGAAAAAGAGCAAAGAAGCACCCCCCAAATTCCAAGCAAGGACTCCCAGCTGGATTCTTTGGGCCAGGCACATGCAGTGAAAAGCGGGATACACACCTTGGCCTGCCTCTTGCTTGCCCTTACTACACACACAGGGATGATTTAAATAGAATCACAGAATCATTCAGGTTGGAAAAGACCTTTAGGATCACTGTGTTAGCCCAGCACTGACAAGGTCACCCCTAAACCACAGCCCAAAGTGCCACATCTACGCATAAAAGCGGTTTTATGGTAAAGTTCCTTTAGATCCTGCACGTCCTACAGACCATGTGGAATAAGAAAACAAAGGCTGGATCCAATTAAAGACTTGTACTGTACTTTCATTTCTGGACAAGCTGCAAAAGAGGAGAAATATCCAGGTATCTTTCATCACTTACTGAGTACTGTATTTTGAGATCTATGTCACTTTTCAGCTCTAAGTCCCTGCAGACCATAGCAGCCAGTGCCCTTCCTCACTCCTCCTGCAGTTCCTGCAACCCCTGGACATCCTTGGCACAACAAAAACCTTGTCTCTGTTCCATTCACTCTCAATTCACAGTGCAGGAACAAACCCAAACTTTATTTGCCTTTGCTGCTTCTGTCTTTGCTAATAGTGACTGTTTGTAGCAGCGGATGGGCCTCCCATCCCTTTCCCTCCTCATTCCTCCCCCACCACTATGCCAAACTCTAGCATAAATATTAAAGTAGAGAAAAACACAGAGCAGAGAGAAAGTCAATGTCATTTCCTAGTCAAGCACAGATTGCCCTCTGGAATATACCATTTCAGTGGCATAGTAACACAAGGATGCAGTGAAATCTCTGGCAAACACTTAAAAAAGAAACACTTTGATCAAGTTGCCATTTCCTCCTGAACAACAAAACCAACTTCAACTGCTGTGAGGTCTCTCACCGACTATGTGGCAAAAAAACCCCAAAAACAAAAGAAACTAACAAACAAACCACAAATAAACAAACAAAAAGAACCACCAAAAACCAGAAAAGAAAAAAAAAAAGCCAAAACAAACAGAAAAAAAAACCTCACAAAAAAAAAACCTCACAAAAAAAAAACCACAAAAAAACCTTCAATCATAAAGAATGGAATAATAATATCAAAAATTAATGCAGTTAACTAGGTACTCCTGACTATCCATCACAGGCATAATCATCTGCCTTCTGAACGTGCCGAGCTGAAAGCTGGAATAATGCTCTTCTTGAGAAAATTTCACCAAGCAAAGACATTTTTCCCCCTTAAATAAGAAGATAGCATGAATACCACTGAAGCAATACAGAAGGCAAAGCTGGAAGTTAGTTTGCAGAATGACGAAAGCATTATTTACTGCCTTTCCACATTTTTATGCCATGTACAAAACTTCCCAGCTGTTATAAACAGCAATTCAGAGACAGGTGACAGAACAAAGTCACTGGTTTGTCTCTGTTTCCTTTTGAGAATGAGTTCATGTTCTCCATATTAATAAATACCAGTGAGATTAAGTCAAAATAACGTGTATGGGCAATTGAGCATGAGGTTTCTGAATCACTGGAGATTGCTAAAATACTTATTTATAGGAGCACTAAACAAATCTGTGATTGCACTAAAATACAGGTGAAGCCTACGTTAAAGCAGAGGAGTAGAATGAAGATTAAAGAGACAACAAATCTATATTATTCTTACAATGAACAGATAAAAGAAAAAATTACCTTTTATCATTGAATAGGCAGAAGTAAAAGAAATAAAGAACAAGTTTTGCACATATTAGAAATTCTTCACGGGCTTTAAGATGTTAGCAGAAGTTGCAATTTAGTTCATGTTCTGTGGCTTTCAAGCCTACAAAAATAGGTATGACATTCCACTCAGTGTTTTGAAATGAGATTATAATCTCTAATACAGGAAATGAGGAAAAATAAATATATGTGTATGTCTGTTTCTACTTATTTACACATTATTTCAGATAGGAAAAAGGTTCTTATGAGACAAGTGTCCGATATCTCTCTATGAAGCAATTTCATAGATTTTGTGCTGCATAAGTGATGAGGCAGGTTTGGCATCACCTGCTTTTTCCAGAGACCTGGGTGATGCTCATCAGGTGGTTCTCTCATGGGTCTATTTTGGACAGGTGACTTCAGGTGTGTGTGAGGTGCTTCACCAAAAGCATCAGGACACCCACTCATGTGCACCTTCTAAGTCAAGACCACAGGGTGTGGGTTGATGAAATAAGTAACAGCTCAACATACACCAATTAACCAGTCTGGAGGTCCTTTCTCTAAATCCAGTGCAGTCTTTGCTCTCTACTAAAGCTGAACATGCACAGGACCTCTACTAAGGAAAACCGAGCAACAAAGCAACTGTTTTACTCTTCCATCCTTCTCCTTCAACACAGAATCAAAGAATGGTTTGGGTGGGAAGGGACCGTAAAGATCATCTCATGCCAACCCCCTGCCATGGGCAGGGACACCTCCCACTATCCCAGGTTGCTCCAAGCCCCGTCCAGCCTGGCCTCGGACACTCCAGGGATGGGGCAGGCACAGCTCCTTTGGACAACCTGTGCCAGGGCCTCACCACCCTCACAGGGAAGAGTAAACACCCTTCTCCTTAGTCAACCCTTGAACTCCATAGACACTTCGAGCCCCTGTGGGTCTCTTTCCCACACAGTCAACCCCAGCAGATACACGGCCCATCCTGTCCTGCTGAAGATGAGAAAACAACTGATTTCCAGCGTCCTTGATGTTATGGTTCCCATCCTCACACCTGTCCCTGGAAGAGGTCTGGGTTGACACCACCCAAAGCAGGTAAGACACCCCACATTCCTCCTCGTTCCCCAGGGTCTCCGCAGAAGATGAAGGATCCAAAAGGAGCAGTTTGGTCTGATTTGAGAACGGACCTTTCTCCAATAAAGAAAACCACAGCTGCTCTTTTAAAGGAAGCTGACATTACCTGAAAGAAGGACCTAATTAAACCAAAATATTTCCTCCCAAATGTTTGTTGCTACTTCTGGTTTAGGAACTTTACTGCACATGAGTCCAGAAAAGAAAGAAGGAAACCCCTCCCCACAAAAAAATGATACATTTGAATGGCAATTATTTTCTATCCCCCAGCTGATTTTGGCAGTTACTTCAAAATGTCAGAGAATTCATTGCATTTTGATGAAGGCACTTGTTATTTCTTAGTTGTGAACAAGGCAATCCCAGCACACAAAGTTCAAAAGACAGCAATCACAGAAGGCAATAATTAGACTGAACTACACTAAGATGCTGTTGCAATCAAACAGCTCTGTCTGGTAGTAGTGGGGTCAGAAATGTAACGTTGCACCGTTTGGTGGAATGGCTCTGATAACTGCTTGCTTATTGTCACACCTACAGTGGAAAGTAATTAAAGTAAAATCCTTTCAGCTGCAATTAGATGGCAGGACTCATTTAAACAAGGAAAAAAATGAGAAAAGTAAAGGATCAGAAAGATGAAGAAAGTATAAACACCAGGTCAGTACCCTCTCTAGGCTAAATTTATGTCAGAAAACAAAATTATGTCATAAAGGACTGAGAATTACACACTTCTAGACCTTTTTTTCCTACAAAGTATCAAATATACTAGAGAAGGAAACTTGTTGTGATTTATGTATTTTTGAACAGATATTCTAGGTTTTACCCTTAGGAAGCAATTGCATTAAAATGAAAAATACAAAAATATTACATTTTATTTTTTGGTACCACTTAAGATCTGGTTCAACCTGGAGAAGAGAAAGCTTCAGGATGACCTAATTGTGGATTTCTAGGACCTAAAGGGAGCCTGCAAAAAACATGGAGAGGCACTCTGGACAAGGGCCTGGAGTGACAGAACAAGCGGAATGGCTTCAGACTGACAGAGGGCAGGGTTAGATGGGATATTGGGAAGAAATCCTTGGCTATGAGGGTGGTGAGGCCCTGGCACAGGTTGCCCAGAGAAGCTGTGGCTGCCCCATCCCTGGAAGTGTCCAAGACCAGGTTGGACAGGGCTTGGAGCAACCTGGGTTAGTGGAAGGTGTCCCTGCCCATGGCAGGGGGTGGAATGAGATGATCTTTAAGGTCCCTTCCAACCCAAACCATTCTGTGCTTCTGTGATTCCGCTCCCTCCCCTTGGGTAACGGGTCAGTCCTGCAGCACAAAACCCGGCTGTGAAACACAGACTCCCTTCTGTGTTTGCAGGAAGTTTCCTTTAACTGTTGAATTTAATTCCAAAACCTTCCCGGACCTCTGAAGAGGTGAAAGCTTGCTCTGAGATTAGAAAGGAAATCAGCATGATTTGACAAGCCATTTGATGTATTTGCCTGTAATAACTTTGGCACTGCAACCTTCAGGGGGACAGAAAGCTGACAGCCAAAGAAAAGGACACAAAGAATGGAGCTCTGTGACTACAAGCCAATCTTAAATAAAGGGCACTGGGGAATTTTATGAGGGGGAAAAAAAAGAAAAAGATACATTTGCTAAGCTTTTTTTTGAACTTTTATCATCTGACAAACAAAGAACTTTTGATTGTGAGACATATATACTGATGAATATAAAAACTTGTAATAGTTTCAGCATAAAACAGTCAAAAAGCCCTGCACATGAAGATAATTAGAGTATCTGATGCACAAATCAATATTATGTATCTGTTGGAGGCGTTTTGACTTAAAAATCAGATAAAACTGGAGAAAGAGTCTTAGGGAACTAAAACTGTTTTATGTGGCAATGCCAGGTCACCACAAAACCCTCAGACTGTTCCTTATTTTTCCTTTTTACCCTTAATTCAGATCATGAGTTTTACAGCTTCTTTGAGATTCTTGGCTTGACCATCTCAAGTCCTTTCAGTTGCTTGCCCCCAGAAAGTCCTCTCAGAAAGGCCTCTGCCTGGCTCGTTCTGCAAACACTGAAGATGACAGGGCAGAAATGTGGAAATTCCTGTAAAACCTCAAATATCTCCCCTTTGTTCCGTTCCTGAAGGATTTTATCCTGCACGTAATCCTGGAACAACTGGGAAAACTAATTATGTAAGAAAGCATATAAAGAAAAGGGAGCAACACAGTCCAGCAGAGTCATTATAAAAATCAGAATAATTCTGGATGAAATTTATTTATGTGTTCTCCACTCTATTAACTTGAAAAGAAAATACATTCTCAAGTCTCTGGAAATCTTTCACCTTAAATATGCAAATACATCTTCCAGAATTTCCCAGGCTTGAGTCACACAAGCTGCACGTAAACATTAAAACACTGAAACACCATAAACTTGGTTTAGAACAAGTTTTTCCTCAATGAATTGTACAAATTAAAATATACCAATTAAATTTCTTAACTTATTTTCCATCTATTGGGACTTTAAATTCTTTATATGAGCTTGGATGAAGACAACTGTTAATACTGGTGAGAAATTTCTGAGCAGACTTACCAGGGGAAACATTAAGTATTCTGTTATCAAGGAACATAAAATTTGATCTATGTCCCATAACTAGAAAAGCTTACAGCTGCATATTTAAAGAAAGGTCATTTATTTCATTTAAATAGGTTTTAACAATGCAAGAATTTTAGCAGCATCTTCATATACCTGGGCTAAATAGGGCAGTAATCTGGGGGAAAAAATTACAGTCTTTCTGAGTTTCAATTAAAAGTAGCATTGATTTAACCTCTGACAGTACCAAAGATGCATAAGGCGTGTTTCTATATAAAAAGCCAAAATCTCTGCCTTGAAAAGTTTCCCAACTAAAGCCACAAGCTTTCTTAAACCTGGTTATAAAAGTCTATCTGTCACTTCTGATGCTGTTCATCAGCATTGGTATTTGGAGAACCAATCTATTGTTCTTAGGAATCTTACACAGGTAAAATTAAGGTTAGAGACAGCAGTCAAAACATCAGGTAAGGCAAGAGAAACAGTTTCAGAGACTATTGATCATTATTTAATAAATAGTTAATAACTAACGAATAGTTAATCTTATGTTTTTAAAACTGCAGTCCCCTCCCTCAGATACAGCCATGGCTGTGTGACTGGGAAACAAGGAAATTACTTCATAAAAAATATTATTAAATAAGACTGTCACAACAATCTACTTCAGCAACAGTTTAATATGATGATCAGGAATGGTAAATGTCAAAATTCTTGCAGTCTGAGCTGGTTTGGGCTGGGGTAAAGTTAATTTTCCTCATCATAGGGCCATAATTTGGATTTATTTCACCAGCCCACCAGTGAGGAGGCAGGGGGTGCACAGGGAGTTTGCTTGTCTTCAGAAGGAAACATTTTGGTTGATACTGGAGATATTCAAAACCCTACCAGACATGGGCCTGGGAAACCTGGACTAACTGGTCCTGCCCTGAGTAGAGTGGTTGAACCCCAAAACAAAACACCAGGGATGTATATATTTTAGTAGACCACGGAAGAAAACTAACAACCTTTGTGGCTATTATTCCTCCTTACTCAGTAAAATGCATCATTCATTAAAAATGATTCATCTCCCTTGCCCTCTCTTCAGTGCCTCGTGTTTCTAATGAACTTAATGTAGCCAGGGATGTAATCACACAAAAGCACGGTAAGAGCTCTTTCTGCCACTATAGGCATAATCATATTTAATTAAGAATTTATCATTAACTGAAGGTGTTAGTTAACTGTTAAAGGCCCAGTATATTGTCCACCTCAGAGAAGCAGCTTCCTCATTAATAAGCACGAGCTTGGATCTAATTGTTGCCTCTTTAATCTGCTTGGTGCATTAGTACCTCATTAAATGTGCCTTGCAGAGCGAAATTACTTCTTTGATACTATTGGAAAGGATAAACAAAATCACAATGAGTTCTTGGAGGCTTTATCCAGCATACATTTGTCAAGGAATAACTACCCTTTAATTACTGCATACCTGAGAACAGCAAGTAAAATTACATTCCAGATAATGTGGATCAAAGTTTCAATCTGGAACCAGATTGAAATTCCTTAGTGACATTCCTTAGCGAATAGCACATTTCCCTCTGCAGACAGCTGTTAAAACAGCTCAGGGATTGAAGGGTAACATCTAGCACCTACTAATTTTATTTTCTATTTCTCCACACGTTAGATTGATATTTCACTTTGATTCCATATGCACAGGTCCATATGTATAGGCTGGCAGCACTCCCTTCTTCCCAAGGTATTACACTGTGGAATCAAATACTTGTATAACCACTTGAATTCTGTGTTTCCTTGGGGTTCTTTTTCCTGTTGTTTTTTTTTTTTTTTTCGGCCTTTTTGTTTAATTTTACAAGAAATCAATGAACATTCTGGATCCTCTTGCTTTGTTCCCTTCATTTCATGAATATTCCTTCCACAGTTTCATAGATCAGCATGGGATTACCATGGATACAGGATATCTGCTAGAAATCCTCTCTGTCTGTCTGTTTTTAAGTGGGCACTATCATCTCTTAAGCAGAGGGTCCCTAAAATGTTTATTTTTCCACAGCTAGAAACCAAATGTTGCCTAATATTAAACAAGCAGTGTGAGGCCTTCAGGAGATGCTTGCTGTGCTTTCATCATATTAGTCTGAATATCAGAGGGCAACCAGGGAAAAACTTCCAACATCACCTGCAGTCAATCCTTCAAGCAATTTTGACTCAGTGAGGCAAAGTTTGCATCTTTACCTACAGAAAATTACCAGGTCCGACAGTTTGGCAGGACAGAACAAGAGATGTAAAGCTATCTCATACTGCTTTCAGGACAGTTTTCAATAAGTAAAATGTGCGAGATAATGCTGTGGGAACAAAAAAAAAAAAAAAATCAAGCTGAAGGAATGTCTGCTATGGAAGTGGTTTTGGCTAAATAACAATACCTGAAAAATAATTCTTGAAGCTATCAGTACTTTTTCACAGATGGACTGATTTTTCACTGGAGAATTGGTCAGAAACACAAATGCCATAAAATATTATTTCAGTTTTTTCCTAAAACTTTGTAATGAGCAATTTGATCCATTGTTGTCAGCTAGAAACACTGAATCAGAGTAGTTCATATTGAATGGAAATGTTTATTAGCAGTTTCTTTTTAACCAATTAAGCAGAAACAGTCTTGTTTCCCTTCTCACCTCTAAAAGACAATCACTGCTATGTGAAGGAGAATTACTTTATATTCTCAAAAAAAATCTGCCAAATAGAAATAGAAATTTTGTATTTCCTTGCAAAAAGCATCTTTTGCCTCCAGTTTATGTTCACATATTCACCGTCATAAAGATGGAATCCAAAATATTTTTAAGACAAAAGAAACAAGACAGTCCTCAGCAAGATGTGAAATTTAGGAAAATATTAAACAATGATATAGGATGTCAAAGGTCTGTCAGCATTTATTTCTTAAAAAAAATGACACCCACATCAAATCCTGCAGGATCCTGAAGAGTGTTTTTTACTGTCTTACGACAATCACCTTATTATCCATATTCAATACCTGTAGATGGCAAATTCCTTTCTTTTTCCCCCTCTTTTCTTTTTTGAAAGGTATATTCTGAGCCAGGGTTGCACCTTTTTTTTTCATCCTGCTTGCTTACTTTTACAAGTAGCAGGAAGTTTCTCTCTTTTTAATAAATAATTTAAATTATTATTATATTTGTTATTCATATTATTTCAATATCTAATTTTTATATTCACAGAATCATGGGGGATTTTTTTAGAATAAGGCAGAAATTGAACCATGAGAAAACAATAAAGCAACTTCAGGGATAGTTGAGCTGAATGCACAAATCTGTCTGAATGAAAGAAAATTAGATTCTTATAGCACAACAAAGCACATTTTATTAAAGACAAACCCCCAAGCATTTGAAAATTAGACCAAACTTTCCTTGTTGCCAATTTTGGGGATTTAGAAGCTTAGTCTCCAGGTCAATTTTTCTGCTGAACTTGATAAGAACAACTTTTCCTTGATGTTGAATTCAACAGTTTAAGACTGAACAGGGAGCTATTTTGTGCAACTTTTCATGTGTTCCAAAGATTACGAACACAACAAGCATTTATAATTAAAGCTTTAAAATGAAACCACAGGTGCTCTTCATTAGAAATATGGCATTTTGTGTCTTCTACGCAAAAAAAAATTAAAATAAAATAAAAATATGCCTTTGAAGTAAGTGCTGAATTATTGTTTTGATGTGTAGTAACAGTTTAATGTCTCCTCCAATGCTACACAAAGTTTTGAATTTGCCTTTTCACATGTCACACTCTCTTTTTTTTTTTTTTTCCAAAATCCTCTCTAATCTCCACGCCTTTGCTTCTCCAGATGTGGGTGGGGTTTATTGTTATTTAATAACTATGGACTCACGAACTTGTGTATACCTTAATAACACTGAGCTCTGCCCGTCTGAATATTGGCATTTAAAGCCACGACACTGCTGTTTATTGATTTCCAGGACTCAGCGGGCGTTGTCAGCAAACACAGACAATTTCTATGCCCCATCACTTTTAAAAATAAATACAGTGAAACCAGCATTTTACACCCTGTGCTTTAATATTTTTTATGCTTCCATGTTCCCTTGGTTTTATAGTGTTTTTTGCACAGTGCTGTGAAAACCAGTAAAAAATAAAACGTATCATTTTTGATACTAGTAAATGACACAACATCCCTCCGAATCTCTCTGTGGTTGTCTCCCAAACAAGACCTGTCAGCTACAGCATCGACCAGCAGCTAAACCCAACACAAAGTTCAGAAGATAGCCTAAAAAACGTGTATACCATGTTTTAAAGACAGAAAATGTTTAAGGCAACGTGGAACTGTGAGTAACAAAGAAAAAAGGCACTGAATTCCATGCCCACTTCATACTTCGAGTTGCTCTTTCCATCTCTAGTATCAGCCTCATTTTTCAGTAAGTGCTGCTGGTTACTGTGACACCAAAAAAAAGTGTGAAGAAATGGCTTTTTTTTTTTTCCCACAAGAACATGCAAAAGTTTGATTATTTCTTTCTTTTATCTCTGGCCAGCAGTGGGAAATCCTTATCAGTGTCCAACAGCACCCAAATTACATTGTGTTTGTCTTTTCCACGGCGAGGTTCAATGGCAGTGAACTCCAAATCATTCTGCTAATGATTGCATGAGGTCAGGATTTCATCTACAAGCTCAATTTTAAAACAAAGCACAGGTTAAGATGGTTAGTAACATACCAGGCATTCTTCATAGATATATAAAAAATACATAGAAATTCAACATAAATATATCCTCCTGTCAGGGAGCTGCAGAGAGTAAGAAGGTTCCCCCCAGACACCTTAAAATTAAGCTTAAATTGATAGAAGGAGGGGCAAAAAAACAACCAACCAAAAAAAAAAAAAGTGCCTTTAAATTGAGGAGGCTTTAAGCCATTGCTGCCTGACTGGTCAAAGATATTACACAATATTTCTTGACTGAAAGAGTGATCAAGCCCTGGAACAGGCAGATCAAGGCAGCAGTGGACTCACCATTCCTGGAGGGATTTAAAACCTGTGCAGATGTGGCATCTGGGGACATGGGTTAGTGGTAGCCTTGGCAGTGCTGGGTTAAGGGTTGGACTCAATGACCTCACAGATATTTTCCAACCTAAACAATTCTATGATTAAGCAAGATGGAGAATAATTTCTTTCCTTTTCATAAAACACCTCCATATTTCTAAAGATTATTGTCAACCTTGAACCTCCTCTGAACCAATCTTGAACCTTCTTACTATATAAATGGAACATTTATTAACCAAAACACAAGTGTACAATTAATTTATACAGTGGTAAAAAGTCAAATACATTGTCTCTTCCTTCACCACTATTTCCTAGAAGGACTAGACAAGTTGTTCTCTATCCTTGCTATTTTCTAACTAGTAGCTCCAAGAGTTAATGATTTTGGGGGCTAACAGCTCAACATGATGTCCAGGCTATAGAAAAACAGAAAAGGTCATTTCTAGTGGCTCTTATTGCATTTTCCAGGCACTTTTCCCAAAGTGCCTGGGAGTCCAACAAAATAGGTGTAACACTGTCAATAGTTCCGTATCTAAAATTCCTCTTTTGGCACTGAATGTCCTTCCAGGTGTTCTTTGACAAAGTTTTGTACAGCAACTCCCTCACCTGGTTTGACTCAAGTGTTTCTTCTCTAAGACAAAGCACATGACAGGACTGAGCCTGTTATCACTGTATAATTTCCACCTCAGCATTGTGGAGTTCATTGTAAACTGAGCCCCACTGACAACACCAAACATCGTTTTCTGGGTGAGGAAACAGGCTAATACTCAGATGAGTAAATACACACTGGTTTGCTATTGATCCACAGATCAATAGACAGAAAACCAAAGACCACTAGATAATGTAATGGTGAGACATGCAGTATAACTCACATAATTCCACTTCCTCCAAATATGCCCTGTAAAGCAGACTTCTATTCGTTTAAATACTTCAAATCCTCCCTCTCTTATTCTCTCAAACAAAAAACGTCCACCACAGGGAGAAAATGAAAAAGGCACAGGAAACTGCAATAGTGGAGAAATAATTACTAGAGTAGTGCAAAAGTGATACTAGCAAAAGGGTGTCAAAAGAAAAGCAAAAGAAAATAAATAGGAAGATAAAGTTTCCCTGCCTACCAAGGCTGGGAGAAGATTCCATCATATTTTCACCTCTACAAGTATTCCCTGTCAATGATACGGGAGATACAAAACAGGAGTCAGGCTCAAAAGGCACGTTATTACTCAGACACAATCAAAATATTTTAAGCCTTTAGGAAAAAAAAAAAAAAAAAAAAGGTTTCTGGCAGTAAACTTAGAAGAAGGACTAAAATTACTGTTAGGTTATTATGTAAAATAAAATACTACTAAGATACTGTACATGACACCATCCCACAGGTGGGCAGCCCAGGCACCTCTCCCCAGGAATCAGTCCTGACTCACCAGTCCTTCTGCAGCCACCCCCTGTACTCATTCACCTCACAAAACCCCACCAAAGATGGGGACCTCCTGAACGTCAGTCAAGTCCTCCAGGACAAACACACCAGAACAAAGGAGCATGTTGGGGAGTACAAAAAGATTTGATACAGTTCTGAACACACCACTGATTTTAGTCACTGAATAAAACCCAAGCTGCTACAGATCAGTAGAAAAACTCACAGAATCAGATGGGTTGGAAAGGACCTCGGAGATCATCAAGTCCAACCCTCGATCCAGCACCACCACGGTTACCAGACTATGGAACTAAATGCCACGTCCAGCCTCATCTTGAAAACCTCCAGGGAGGGAGAATCCACCACCTCCCTGGGCAGCCCATTCCAATGGCTGATCACCCTCTCTGTAAAGAACTTCTTCCTAATATATATATTAATATACATTATAATATATATTCCTGAATACATCTGTCCTGGTTTTGGCTGGGATAGAGTTAATTTCCTTCCCAGGAGCTGGCACAGTGCTGTGTTCTGGATTTAGGATGAGAATAAAGTTGGTAACTCACTGATCTTTTAGTCGTTGCTGAACAGCATTTACACCAAGTCAAGGACATTTCAGCTTCTCACACTGCCCTGCCAGCCAGGGGGCTGGGGGGGACAAGGGGCTGGGAGGGGATACAGCCAGGACAGTCTGACCCCAACTGTCCAAAGGGATATTCCAGACCAGATGGCATCATGCTGAGCAGTAAAACTGGGAGGAGCTGTCCAGGGGACAGTGATTGCTGCTCAGGTACTGGCTGGGCACTGCTCAGCAGCTGGTGGGAATCACATTGTGCATCACTTCTTTTGTATATTCTTTATCATTATTATTATTATTACTTGCCCTTCCACTTCTGTCCTATTATTTTATCTTTTTTTTTCTGATTCTCTCCCCCATCCCATAGGGGAGAAGTGAGTGAATGGCTGTGTGGTGCTACAAACCAGAACAACATCCTACCCCTCTTGGGGTTCACTAATTCCTTTTGGTGCACTGAGGAAAAGCAGGAGTCTCCTCCAGCTTCTGACACAAGCACCTTACCATCACCTTGTGCTGCAGAAGAGGACCAAAAAGAGAGGAAATGGCTCAAAGGTCCCTTTTATCATTCTCTTGCTCTGCCAAATCACTGATTAGCTCCTTTCAGACAATAACAGAAGATTTCGTTGCCAAGGTGACCTCATTTCTGAGAACCCTGATCTCTTCCTGGGTGATTACATTTCCATGCTAGAGCCCTGAAGGAAAAAAAAATTCTTCAGTGCTTGTATTTATTCTAATCTCTGCTCTCCTCTATAATTTTAAAAGGAGAAATTAGTTACACATTAAAAGAATTGAGTTAGTTGCTCATTTAAGGCAGGCAGAATCTAAATGTCCCAGTAAATTTATAGGGGGCAGGCAGGTATTTCCAAACTTGTAGAGTATAAAGACAAGACTGTGAGCAACAGATCAGTCACGTCCTGCTGAATGTCACTTACCTTCACCTTGGTGAAGGAAGAGAACAAAGGAACAATTCCTCTGCCTTCCCCACATTCCAATTTACCCACTGAACAGCACCATCATTATGTCTTTAAACACTCACCTGAAGTGCTCAGAACACTGGGTAACAATTAGTGTCTTAACAGAGTGAAAAGTATTGTAAAGATGTTCCTTGAGATCCACACAAGAAAACTTGACTTTCCACAAAACCCAGGAAAAAAAGAATAGAGCAGAGAATTTGAGATTTCTCTTACACTGAATATAGATTTAAAAGGCTCTTCCAGGAGCTAAAATATAACATTCACTTTATCTTTATGTGCATTTAAAAGTCTGTAAAACACTTGGGTTTTTTAACAGTTAAGAAAAAGACACATACAGAAAAAGAAAAGAGAAGAACATAAGATGCAAACAAACCAGCACATTGTGCTGGAAAGCATCCCCAAACACACATACATATTTTACTGAACTAAATTAGTTTTAATATACCAGTGAAAAGTACTTTGAAACCCCCCCCAAACAGCCGGGTTCCTGGTTAACACACTGGAAGGCAAGCAGGGAGGCTGGGATCCAGATCCTCTCCAGGCAGAGGATGGAACTTTTCCCCCTTCTAGAAAAGGGCTCAAATTGTGAGGAGGCAGAGAGGAGAAAGTAGAGACCATGACTAATGATCAGCCACATCATCACCCCCACAAAAAAGAAAAATTAATGGAATGGTGAACTATTGGAGCCTCTGCTTAGGGCCTGGACTGGCCAAAAAGAAAATGCCTTTTGGAAAGAAAACAGAATTTATGAGCACAGAATGTTCCTATTCCTGACCGTTGTTTGCAAATCAAGTGTTCTATTCAACAACATGGCTCCTGTTGAATCTTATCAGTGGGGCTTGTTACACAGGACAAAAGCAGGCACAACTGGATTATTTCTATTATACATCTTTGAATGTATTTTAAAATGTGTGGAACATGCAGACCTCTCATAACCTCCAACACATGATCAACAGAGAAAGAAAGTTTCAGGATTTTTCCCTTCCTAAATGAACCTTTGCAATATTAATATTTGAATTAACTACTTAAGAGTTTCTCCTTTTATTAATTAGATATTGTTACTAAAGAAGGATGCAAATATTAACATCATGATTTAAAGTTATGGCAATGTGGCTTTACTATGAGCTTAGAATTGGTGATGACATCTAATGACATGCTGATTCCGTAGTAAAATATAATTACATTGGCTTCAGTAAAATATTTAAAATAATCAAATGTGAATTGCGTTCTTCACCAAAATGACACTCTTTCCAATGCCACCTAAGTCCGTCTATATTTCAAATACCTGAATCCTTTAGTAAATAACTTAGGAAAGACAAACAGGATATTATGAAATCATAGAACCACAGAATGGTTTGGGTTGTGGGCAGGGACACCTTCCATTATCCCAAGTTGCTCCAAGCCTCGTCCAACCTGGTCTTGGCCACTTCCAGGGATGGGGCAGCCCACAGGTCCCCTGTGCAACCTGTGCCAGGGCCTCACCACCCTCACAGGGAAGAATTCCTTCCCAATATCCCAACTAACCCTGCCCTCTGGCAGTGGGAAGTCATTCCTCCTTATCCTGACCCTCCCAGCCCTTGTCCGAAGTCCCTCTCCAGCTCTCTGGGAGCCCCTTTAGGCCCTGTAAGGGGCTCTAAGGTCTCCCTTTCACTAGTTTTTCTTTATTTGATGTAAATTTGGGGGATTTTGATCTCTTTTAAAATCAGTTTTGATATTTTAAAGGCTTATATCATAAAAAATGAAGAGGTAAAGCAACTCCTATATTCTCGTAAATCACATTTTCATAGTCTGAACACAGTTCTTGTGACCGTGAATCTGTTTTACTTTGGTTCACTGAAAACACAATTACTGCCCCAGAATTCCAAGAACACTCATGAAAAACAAGCAACAGGAACTTAATTTAAGGGTGAGTCCTTGACTTACAAATTATCACAACCACAAATGCAAACCACTGTTTCATGTATTTGCTGTACAAATACAGGCAGTGAGAAATCTGCAGCATTCCCAGGGACTCTCCATTTACTCTCTAAACCAAACAGGTCCCTCATTAGTCCTCTACTTCATGAGAGATTTGCAGAACAGCATTTTGGCCAGAATATGCATAAATCAACCTCACTATCAGGAATGAGAACCAGCAAAGAACTTATCTGGCAAGTGTCCTTAAGTTATAATGACACAGGTAACAGAAGTTAATAACATGGTACTTTCTTGGCTTGTAGCCTTCAAATTCAGCTAATTTATTAGCAAACTGCAATGATATATTTGGGCAGGAACACAGATCTGTCGACAACTTGGAGTGTGCTTGGACATTATTTACACTTATTTTGTCTCATAACATGCAAAAGCAAAATTATTCTGAAAAGAAATGGCAGAATAAATGTAACTCAGGTTATATATATATATATATATATATTATATATATATATTTCCACCATTTTTGTTCTTTTCTTCTGTAAATGATTTCAAGTAGAATGAGAAATTCCCAAGTAGATGATTAATGCAAGTGGAGGTGAATGCAACACCATTAAGCTCCAACGGTAAGTTAACAAAAGTAAATTCCACTCGTGTTAACTTTGAGTAACATGTCAAAAATATTAATTTCCAGTTCCTCAACAGTAGATTTCAGTTATTGGTACCTTACAAAAGGATTCCAATAAATTTTTGAGCAGCAGAGAATACAATGACAAGAACTTCCATAACCAGTTCTGCCTGTAAATTCCTGGTTAAGCAATTTAAATCTGATAAAATATACACAGTCATAACACAAAAAAAAGAGAGAGAGAGAGTTTTTTAATTTGGTCAAGTAAATCATGATTCTCAAGTAAAACCCATAAAAATATGGTATTTTGTAGATTTTTTCTTAATTGCGTGTATATTATCCTGAAATATACTTTTCTTGTAGAAGTCAGAGCTCACACAAAGGACCAAGGCACATTTCTTCTTTACTGAATTTACCTCAAAAAGTGAAGCTGCTTTAGTAAAAACCATTTTTATTTTTCCTCATTTCAGAAAAAAAAAAAGCAAGATACTACCACTGTGACCTTTCTCCATTATATTTAATGGCAAAAATTACCCCACTTTTAGCTTAAAAATTGGCAGAGGTACATGGTGATCGACGGAGAGTTAAGCATTCCCTCACACCATCCTTCTACAAAAAGTCACTATCCATTTTTAATTAATATTCTACTTTTATGTAGCTTCACCACCTGACAGGAATATCAGTTCTATCCCACTCTGCGAAATGTCAGAAATACAAACTGCTGTCAGCTGGAAATGGGCAGGAACTCAGGATGTCAAACGGGTTGTCACTGCGCCCAAATCCTCTCAAATATCACAGTATCATAAAATAATTCAGTCTGGAAGGGGATTTAGAGGTCACCTGGTGCAATCACCTGCTCCAAGCAGGGTCAATTATGAGGTCAAAAAAGATTGCTCAGAGCTTTAACCAGTCAGGTCCGGAAAAGCTCCTCTGGGTAACCTGGCCCAGGGTCTCACCACCCTCACAGGGAAGAATTTCTTCCCAATATCCAATTTAATTCTGCCCTCTCTCAGCTTAAAGCCATTCCCCCTGTCACTACATGCCCCTGCAGAAGTCTCTCTCCAGCCTCCTGTAGGTCCCCTTTAGGTACTGGTATTTTTTTAAGTGTTCAGAAGGAGAGGAAGAAACCATGTTTTCCTAATAGGCAAGACCCACTTCTTCCCCTCTATTTATTTAAGAAAACAAATATACTGGGATAGGCAGAAATACTATTTCTAGAACTTAGAGGAAAACTGAAAATATTTAGAGCCCCCCCCCCACCATAAAATTTCAGATACAGGCAAAACAATAAAAATTAAGACCATTATAAAAAAAAACCAAACTAGATCAGTTTATAACTTAACTATACTTTTTACCATCCCTCTCAGAGAAATGGGATCACAGGTGCCAGACACACTTTAATATCATAAAGTGACAGGCGAAGGTTGCATTTCATATCCCGGTGTCAGGCTCCTTCTGCTCCCTTCCAGCTGGGTCCTCAAGCATTATGTTCCAGGTAGAGCTTGTCAGTTACGTGTCAGGAAATTTGGAAAGGAGACAAGGAAATGAGAATGACTCTACTAAGAGTAATACAGACATCAAAATCGAGATGAAAATGGCAGGAATTGTTCTGAATTCTTAATAACTCTTTCGAAAGGTCATTTAGCAGCTCTGACTTTAACTCGGTTCTTCTTCCGCAAAGGAGAAATGAATGAACTGAGATGGACGAATTTTAATCCTCTGCTTTCCCAAAACTTACTCGATTAGCTAAAACATATTGAAAAATACTCTGTTTTGCCTCTCTTTCAGATGGTCTTCAGTTCATAGAAAGCTGGGAAAAAAAAATGCTGAGAACCTGAAGCAAAGAACTGGGCACTGTAACCATCCAAATACTGGGTGTGAAGTCCAATCCTTTAGTAACCTAGTAGTAAGTACTCTCTCTGCATTAGGCTGTGACAATCCCACAAAGGATGCAAGTTTCTCCCTCTGGATTCACAAAATCCAGCTACAGCAATCCTTAGCAAAATGCCATGAACCCGATGAGCCGTAATGAACACCTTTGCAAAGGCCTCTGGTATCCAGAAAAGCAGTGACAGCAAAATTTGCATCTCAAGCGATGATTGGGATGTCCAGATTTACATAATAAATGACTTTCACCTGGTATTCAGATAAAAGGTAAATAAGGAAGCCAAGGGGTCCTCCTTGTGTTGGTGACCTGGAAGACCAGGCTGTCAGTCAACGGTAATTTAAAGAAGAGATATGAGGAACCCAACAGGAGGGAGTGATTTTATTTTCTGGAAGAAAACAAACAAAACAAGAAAAATCCTGAGGTCAAGGATCTTGTTGCCATGACTGGGAGATCTGCTTTGACACAGGAGCTTTTTTCAGCCTTTTGCCACGGAGCCTGTCAGAAAAGCCTCTGCAAGTACTAAAAACACAGGTACTGAAGCCTAATGTTTTCAGAGGCATCATCTAGGACCTGTCTCTGCCCACTCCTTGTCTGTCCAGGCTCTGAATCAGACAAAACACACACAAATATATATGTATATCAGGTTCTCTGCTAATGTCAAGCTGCCATCCTAAGTTTGAGCTTTAAAAAAGTTATCACACTTCTCTCAAAATCCCCTATCACCTGTATTTTCCACAGTCACAATAGTTACAATGAGGAAAGAACCCTCTCTGAGCAGAGCAAAACTCTTTCTTTTAGGAAAAAGGCTGCACACTAAATGCAGGTGGGGTTTTTAATTGATTGGTTGTTTTATAAATAAATTATCTAAAAAAATAATGTCCACAAGACAATTATAAGGCCTCCTTGGAACCAGCTCCACAAGTGATGGAAAACCTTCATGCTATTTGCAAACATTTCCTTGTGCCAAATTTCCAGCCCTCTGTTAACGTTAATTATTTTTCTCTCCAATTAAAATGTATTTGTTATTACTCTTTATATTTCCCCATCTTTCTTGCTTCAAGCCCCTTTTTCACGTTGTCCTTCTCCCACTCTCATTATTGGGGCTCTTATGTAAGCCAAAGTGCACACAGGGATATGAAACATAATCCTACTATCTGTTCATATAATGACAAAGACACTTCCAAATGCTAAAATGGAACCTGGAATAATTTAATATAATATATGCAACAAAAACATATGAATTATGAATGCTCCAAGTTCCTCTCAGTTATCTTGACATCTGTGCAGGCAGTACCATTTCAACCCTACGACTACAAATATACAGGCTAAATATTTCTTTTTAGGGCGGGGGTTTGTTTTATTTATTATTTTTAAACAGATTTACTATCACTCAGTGACTGAAATACACGGGATGAATTTCCTAGCCAAAGTAATTCTTGATGTTGCTTAAATGTTTAGTATTTCAAGGACTGGACGTGGCCCTCGAGCGGCGGTTTAGCTGACACGGTGGAGTTTGGTCAGTGGTGGACTGAAGGACCTGGGAGGGCTTTTCCAACCTTAAAGATTCTATGACTTGAAAATTCCAGGTAAACTCTATTTGTGTCCAGATTCGTATTCTCCCAGCAAAGGACTGGTTGGGTATTTTCCTGTATGTCTTTCACCACAAATGTTAAGACACTTAACGAAACTTTGTAAAATACTTTGCAGGATACAAATTTCACAACAGCGTGGCTGGAGATGTTTATTTTAGGAACTTCTTGTTGTGAATCAAAGAGAAACGAGGTTATGCGATTGTCAGGTTATACAGAAGTATTGCTACAACAGTATTGCTACTTTTTATTTCTAGCTCGTTGTAATAGGACATTATAAAACTGGAAAACGGGTTTGTATTCTACTCTTCGTGGGCATCACTTCTTTATTACTGAAGATAGATTTAATTTAATTTCCATCAGCTGGTGTTGCACTTCAGTTATTATGGTTCCAATGGGTGTAATGAAATGTCACTGCTCTGCAATACGAGAGTCCGGAACGACATTATAAAATCAATATGATGGTCAGACTACTCTTGGCATTCATAATACTTAGGGGTTATTTTATAAAAGTGGTGTGCTAACTGCATTAAGGTCTCTTCCCCTTCTCTCCTCTAGTTTTCAGTTTTCTATGATATTGAAAAACTTCAACTGTTCAACACAAATTCTCCACATTTGGCTCTATCTAGTGCTACTTTCTTCCAGAAATCTGATAGCTATTGCCTTTCATAATAGGCAAGGCAAAAGATGCAGAAAACAGCAAGTTTTACTCAATTTAACCCCTCTACTGTGTATTGCTGAAAGCTCCTTCCCTTCCTCTCATCAGCTTCTTATTTGGGTTCAATAATGCCAGTGAACCTGGGACTGGAGCAGTGCTTGAATGGTCATGAAAATGATCCAGCCAAGGCAAGGCTCCATCTGAAATCAAACCATAATGTCTTCTTCAGGAAGCTCCCTGTGCCTTCCTTCTGCTGAAAGCTGGAAATCTGGAGTAGTTCAGCTCTGCTGTTGATCCCGCAGCACAGTCAGGGACACATTCATGGCTCGGAAGAGATGATCCATGGCTCCATCACAGCAGCTGGGAACTGAAAAGGTTCCCCTTTATGCACAGACAGTGGAAATGTTTTGCTCCTTAAGTTCCAAAATATGCAAACTGGCAGGTTCTTTCCTGCCAAGGCAAAAATTATTCAGGATTTGCCTGAAAAAATACCAGCCTTAAAGTGGATAAACATGATGTACGTAATTCAAGTCACATATTCATTATCCAATGTCCTGTTGAATACTCCTTAAAGTAGATGCATTTGTTACCTTTATTAACACAAATTGTAGAGCAATGTGTTTCACAGAAGAGGTGGAAAGAACTGAATACTCTCTTCCACATATCAGCTAACAAAAATAACAGTGACAGTAAACTGACTTCAGGATGAAAGAAAACAAACTAACATGGTTGTTCAGCCTGGAAAAGAGAAGGGAGACCCCAGAGCACCTTCCAGTAGCTAAAGGGGCTCCAAGAGGGATTTTGGCAAGGGCTTAAAGTGACAGGACAAGGGGGAATGACAGAGGGCAGGGTTAGATGGGACACTGGGAAGTAGAAATTCTTCCCTATGATGGTGGTGAGGCCCTGGCACAGGTTGCCCAGAGAAGCTGTGGCAGCCCCATCCCCGGAAGTGTCCAAGGTCAGACTGGATGGAGCTCTGAGCAACCTGAATAGTGGAAGGTGTCCCTGCCCATGGCAGGGGGTTGGAATCAGATGATCCTTAAGGTCCCTTTCAGCCCAAACCATTCTGTGATCCGATGGCCTGGGACTCTGTGTGTGTTTTCATGCTGTGTCAGGGAGAGGGAACTGCAAAGTCATGGCTCAACTCCTGCCTGCCTGGAATGCACACACAGCAAAGCAAATGCAATCCAAAGAGCTGCTGCCAGCTGAGCTGAACTGGTCCCAGGTTATTAGTCTGATTGTAACTCTCTAAATCACAACCATCAAAATTAACATCACGTCTACTGTATTTTAGTGATGTTGTCATGGAAAAAAAGGTTGGTGTTACTGTGAATTTGGGTGGAAAAGGCAGAGGCCATGGTTTGACACAACAGACATGAACAGGAGAGAAATCTCTTGTTTTAATTGCTATGCCTTCTTCCTCCTTGTTTTGTTAGATCCACCCTTTAATGATCTTACAACTAATCAAATGATCAAATAATCAAAGCATTAAATTAATATTGCTATTTTCCCCTCATGATCAAAATAAAAAATGACACCAGACAGCGAGAGATTATTTCAACAACTGCAACGCTGAGGGTCTTCTAAATCTATTTTAGTCTGTTTTGAGCAGATACATCTTCTTTAATCACGGCCAGGGAGGTTGCAATGCTGCACTTCGCACAGTCACTGTGCTGTGCCTCAGGCCTGAGCACGCACAGCGCTGCCCAAACACCTGTACACAGCAGCTAAATGTTAATGTATTCTGTCCAAACCAGATTACCTCCCCACTAAATTATTCAATGTCATTATCCACCTGTGCCATCTGCAAGCCTAATGCCTTGCGTTCGAAAACTCCGAGCTGCCGTTGTATTATTTTTGTTTTACATTCCTACATAAATCCGTTCGGCTCAATATGTTCCAGCGCATTCACAAAATCAAATGCAATCTGCTGGGCTATAAAACACCAGTTACTGAAAATCGAAGGGTTTAATATAGTAACAATTCAAGGAGTCACTAAGCAGTCTTGGTGGGCTGAAGGTCGAACCACATGCTAAGGAACAAGTTAGATAATCCATGCTGCACAACAAGGTATGTATTTGCTATACATAGCGTGGCCCTGAACCCATTCGTGGATTTCATATCTAATAAAAATCTGAACAGTTGGTCTGATTGGATTTTAAGTGATGCAAATTTGGAAATCAAATAGGCAGACTCCCTTTAGACTTGGTCTATTTAAACTATAATTGTAAAGAACTGCAAATTACATTTCCAGCGCTGCGGAATTCTCCAGGGATTCAGCGAGAATTTTACCGAAGGAAAAGGATTCATCATTCTAAATTTGTTATTAACAAATAAAAACGTACACAGAGTATGAAGCTCCATCATTCTGTTATTACCATTTTGCTTACATGGCAGTACAAGTGTACCCACTCTTCAGTGAATGGAATGCTCTTTAGTTTTCATAGTCATTTAATTACACGGTTTGACAAAACCCTGTTACATTATTGTCGTTCTGTTAGTCTGGTAACACTAAGGAAAGAGGGAAAAATACCACTTACATTCCCCAGACTGCAGATTAGGGTGTGATTTGGACACCAGATTCACATTTGCAATTAGAAAGTAGAAGTTTCATCGTCACACATAAATCAAGGATGGACTTGAATAACTCCCTTCCTGACACTTAATATTCAGGGAGAGACCTCATTTGCCTTTGGTTAAGAGAGACAGAAGCTGAAAATGTGAGATCCACACTCCCTCCCCAATACATTGCTAAAATCACAGAAATCAGGATAGAAAACAGAAAAACACAACTCCTTTTTGCCTGTGATTTGTATCTCTATCAGAAAATGACCCATGTCCCAGTTCTTGAGACAGGAGATTTAGGAGCACTGGCAAATCATGACAGTGTTAACAATTCCATGCACACCTAAAATTAATTTATTTTTCTTATGATTTGACACTGGTTTTATCCCTCCTCTCTGGAGAAAGTGTATTTTGGCGCTGATTCTGACTTTGCTTAGAAGAAAACCCTTTCCCTGAAGTAAAGCTTTACTAAACATTTTGTAATATTTTCTGACAAAGGGAAGTGCTTTGGCAGTTCATTTTGATCACACCCTGCAAGTGCTATACTAGGTCTCCTTTTTTTTTTTTTTTTCTGTGTCAGGTTTGTTCTAGGAGCACAAAGTAAGAGCACAGGGTTCCAGGCCATCTCCCACTCCAGATCTTCACAGCTGATTTTAGGCAGATATTCCACAATAGGAATTCCCACTGCTTTGGAAGTTACTGGTGCCAGTGAGAGGCCGGTGCAGCAGGAAAAAGGCAGTGGGTGGATATTAGGTGAGCAAATCTCAGTGTCTTAAACTTGATATTTTTCCAATACATAATGCAGCACATTCAGTTTTGTTTCGGTAGTTGAAAAGTAAATGACTGCAGGTTAAAGTTGATCACGACTTACAAAAAGTGGTTCAAAAAGATTTTAACAAGATGTAGAAGTTTTCACATCTCCCCTTTACTTACTGAATCCATTTGCCCGCTTCCTAATTCATCCTGAACTAAACATCTTGCAAAATTCAAAAGAGGGGGGAAAAAAAAAAAGGTTAAAAATAAAAGGAGGATGGGTCAAAATGATGCAAAAATAGCTATTCTAGAGAGCTATGCAAATCCCTTAAAATCCTAATGCTCTACAGGCTGTTTAAGTGAGGCTCCTGGATTATTCACTTTTAAACAGTAAATATCACCTTTGGTTCAGGAACTCCCTGAACCATAAATTGCTGGAGGCTAAGATAATAAATTTTGCAAAGAGGAATCATGATCACAGCATGTTTGTCAGGTTCTTATGCTCTTCTCGAGTCATCCCTCGTGACTATTATCAGAGATAAGATACTAGGCCAGATCAAGCTTTATTCTGAGCCCTTTTATGTTCTTATTCCCCCAAATATAACCACCTTCTTTGAAGATAAGACCAATTCTCAGTGCTAAGAACCTACATAAAATTATCTAACATCACTGCAACAAACTCCCAAAAGATTTAAGCAAATCATCATATCAAGTTATTCACAGTAACAGACAATTTGCTACATCCAAATTTCCCTGAAAGGTGGGACTGCTGAAAGGACCATGGGTATTGGTTGCACAATTTGAAACATGCTTTCAAAACCATTTTGCTGATGTTGTCCTTCATAAACTGCCCTCCTTTAAGTACTCTTCTCTTTTGGGTTGTTTCCAAACTTCCCTTGTGTGTGATTCAGTCAATGGTGAGAGAAAAGCATTCCAAGAAAATAATCCAGGTCACTTGAAATACAGTATGTTATGAGAGTATCATTTTTTTTTATTTTTCACTTAACTTGGGGGTATCCACGAGGCCCAAATGAGCAACCATTCCTCATCCTGAGCCCCTGAGACACCTTGAATCCATGAAGACGAGTAAAACTCTCTATTAAAAAATGCATATTAAAAAGCAAATAATGGAATCACGGAGTGGTTTGGTTTGGAAACGACCTTTAAAGACCATCTTGTTTCAACCCCCTGTCATGGGCCAGGACACCTTCAACTAGCCAAGGTTGCTCCAAGCTCCATCCAACCTGGCCTTGGACACTTCCAGGGATGGGGCATATTGTTCTTGCACTGTCACATGTGCATAAAAATCCTACTTCTGCAGTTTACATGCATCTTCATACTCATATTTTCAGATATGAGGCAATGAGATGGATTAAGTATCTATTGAAACAAAATCCAGTATGGACAATGACAGTTAAAATAACTTTCTACTCAAAAAGGTTTCAAGGGTGGACATTATCTAACGGAGTCTCACCAGTAAAAAAACAGAAAATACATTAGAAATTGATATAAAACCTTAAGAAGTACAGGGTCACCTCAGCTATTTAGTTTCTAAGGCAAAATACTGTGTTTCATGCAGTTCTAGAAGAAGTTGTACCTCCACCTCTTGTCTATAAGAAAAAAAGGGAAAAGGAAAAGGAAAAGGAAAAGGAAAAGGAAAAGGAAAAGGAAAAGGAAAAGGAAAAGGAAAAGGAAAAGGAAAAGGAAAAGGAAAAGGAAAAGGAAAAGGAAAAGGAAAAGGAAAAGGAAAAGGAAAAGGGAGGAGAGGAGAAGAGAGGAGAGGAGAGGAGAAGAGAGGAGAGGAGAGAGGANGAAAAGAAAAGAAAAGAAAAGAAAAGAAAAGAAAAGAAAAGAAAAGAAAAGAAAAGAAAAGAAAAGAAAAGAAAAGAAAAGAAAAGAAAAGAAAAGAAAAGAAAAGAAAAGAAAAGAAAAGAAAAGAAAAGAAAAGAAAAGAAAAGAAAAGAAAAGAAAAGAAAAGAAAAGAAAAGAAAAGAAAAGAAAAGAAAAGAAAAGAAAAGAAAAGAAAAGAAAAGAAAAGAAAAGAAAAGAAAAGAAAAGAAAAGAAAAGAAAAGAAAAGAAAAGAAAAGAAAAGAAAAGAAAAGAAAAGAAAAGAAAAGAAAAGAAAAGAAAAGAAAAGAAAAGAAAAGAAAAGAAAAGAAAAGAAAAGAAAAGAAAAGAAAAGAAAAGAAAAGAAAAGAAAAGAAAAGAAAAGAAAAGAAAAGAAAAGAAAAGAAAAGAAAAGAAAAGAAAAGAAAAGAAAAGAAAAGAAAAGAAAAGAAAAGAAAAGAAAAGAAAAGAAAAGAAAAGAAAAGAAAAGAAAAGAAAAGAAAAGAAAAGAAAAGAAAAGAAAAGAAAAGAAAAGAAAAGAAAAGAAAAGAAAAGAAAAGAAAAGAAAAGAAAAGAAAAGAAAAGAAAAGAAAAGAAAAGAAAAGAAAAGAAAAGAAAAGAAAAGAAAAGAAAAGAAAAGAAAAGAAAAGAAAAGAAAAGAAAAGAAAAGAAAAGAAAAGAAAAGAAAAGAAAAGAAAAGAAAAGAAAAGAAAAGAAAAGAAAAGAAAAGAAAAGAAAAGAAAAGAAAAGAAAAGAAAAAGAAAGGAAAAGAAAAGAAAAAGAAAGGAAAAGAAAAGAAAAAGAAAGGAAAAGAAAAGCTATTTACCTAAAATTCTACATCACACTAATGCAGTCAGAGCACTGTGGGTTTGGCCATCTGGCTTTGAGGCTCATTAGTAAAGAAATGACCCCTATGCATAAAACACAGTTGGGTCATTCCCAGCTAATGAGCCTTCAAGTTTTATTGTTTGGTTCACACAAATGGTTGGATGTAAATCTACTTTGGAAGTCCCACCTTACACATTGGCAGTCAGGCATAGCTCTCATTGATTCACCCATTTCTTTCTTTATTTACACATGAAGGAGAAAGAAGCAGATAGGAAGAAATTTTTAAAAAAATCTGTATTTCTGCTTAAATAATTTATTTCAGTAGTTAAACCAGAACATGAAACTACAAAACTTTTGGCTTCTTTATTATTTGTGTTTTCTTAAAGATGTGAATTCATTACTTTAATTAAAATTCACCCTGACAACCGAACATTTGGATTAATCATGTGATGGCTCTCCAGGCAGAACACACCAGGATGAACCAGCCTCCATGAAAAACAAAACCCAACTCAAACAAATCACACAATTAAGTTTTAAATCTTGTGAGTTAGCCTTGCTGCCTTTCCTGGGGGTACCTGTATACTGAAATGAGGCAGCTTACATTCCCCACCGAATTCCTCATGCTTATGTCTAAGGATGATCTACTCTTCCCTGACATCCAGGGGATTTGGCTCCATGATCCTCATCCCATTTGCCAAAATCAAAAGCACTGCATGAGGCATAAGGGTTCATGCTCACCTACCCAGTCAGAAGAATAAGACATCATTTTCTAATGAACTAATGCATTTATGATTGGTATCATCAACAAAAAAAATCCTCCCTCCACTTCATTTCCCTTTTTTTGTTGTTTTCCTTTTATTTTAATTATGTAGGAAATTTTAAATGCCTTCTCTTATGGACTATTATGGAGCGTTAGTCATGACACAGGCCCCTGTTTTAACTTATGTAATAAATTATTCCCATTAAAGTTTTCATTGCAAGGCCTTTAGTCACTAGACCTATTGTTCAGCTTTAAATGATTCAAAAAAATGTGTTTAAAGATAAAGTAATGGAATGACAAACAAGTTCAAGTACTTGAATTTTGTAACTTTTTTCCAATTTTAATAATCTGATTGTGTCTACGTTGTTGACAAAAAGGAAATTACAAAAAAAGGTTCCACTGAGCAAAATCGTTATAAAGCATTTCACAGAGAAAAGAATACACAGGAAAATGGTTTGGCCATTTCACCTCACAGCAGCTTCTGTTCTGCTCTGTAAGAAACAAAAACCCCACCATTCATAGCCTTAGTGAATTCCCTGGGTGAATGGTCCAAGATGTAACTCAGTTTTGGGCTTTTTGTTCCCTTTCCCTCCAAAATGCGGTAACAACTTATGACTAAAGTGATTTTCTCCAGTTTCTTGGGTTTATGGGGCTCCAGGTGATGTGGCTGTGTCACTGTGTGATTACTTTGGGCAGCAGTGCTCTCTTACCCATCACTGTCACCCTCCTCCTACTCCACATGACATCTCTTTTCAACAGGAGCTTGTACAGTGTTTAATGCAAAGGCTTAAGAGTACTGAGGGTTTCATTACATTAATATGTCTCTGGTTAATTCTCCCTTATCTACTTGCTCAGCTTACCCTTAAAACCCAATTAAAATGTAATTTATCTGATCCCAGGATTCAAATGCATCTCCAGCAATGCATTTGACAGCCCTATAGTAACTACATTACTACACATCAAGCCCCGAGGTATTTTAGATTATAGATCATGTCAGAAAGAGCTCAGCCACAGGCCACTTAAAGCTACAGAATTATATTTTAGGGATCTCAGTATGCTAAAATGTACAAATTTCACTGCAGCTTTAATGCACAATTAGAATTATGATGCCTCTACCTGGGTTGTCACTCTCTTCGTGTTGTTTTGGGTTTTTCCCTTTTTAATTAATTGTTTAACAAATGAAAGAACTGTACCAGGCAGCTGTCAATTGATCCACCAAAGATGTAACAATCCTATGGATCAATACTTCAAATTCCAAAAAGAATGCAATCCAAAAGGAAAATTAGTTATTCCTTCAGCTTAGTCATCTTAAAAGAAATGCAACAATCCTCTTAAATCCTACTGTTTGACTAAGCAAGTTTTCAGGGAACTGATAACTGTAGAGATGGTTTTTTGTCTTTCATTTTTCAAGGAGAAATACAAAAACAAACCACATGTTTTCCCAACCTCTGGCTAAGACAGAATTCCAGAAAAAAAAGTGACAAGTTACTGTGTCACAAGACACGATGTCCTTGCATTTCTATTGCATTTTGAAAGTCGTAAAATAATTTCTCAGGTCAAATATCAGACCCCATTAAACACTGATATATCTCATTTAACATTATCATACATTTGACTGCTTAAGAAAGAACTTTATCAGTTTATATTAGAATGCACATGTTCTCAAGCTCTGCATCATATATCTAGGGTTGGAACAATTTCCAAAGGGCCCAGGGACAGGCTCTTAACCCTTCCCTGCAAAATTCCTTATTGAAAGTAAAATAAATGCCTTTTAGAAAATGCAAGTGGAGCTTGCCACCTAATTTCTGTTTGATAGTTCATGCACTTAATATTAATTTTATTAAAATACATTTTTTTCCCAAAGACTCTTTAGAATCTGTTTTTTCCTAAAGATCCCATAGCTACTAATAAGGTAACCACTACATTTTCCTGGATCACAGCTACACCACGTAGATCTTCAGTGATGCACAAAACATTTCTGATGTGCAAGTGTGCCCTCTTCTGGACATCCAACATCAGAGGTTGAGCTGAGAATTCCCTAAATTTTAGTGAATTCCCCCATCACCAATTTACAGAGCCTTGCTCTTATTTGTAAAAACACTCCTGGTGTAGAGAAACAACCAGAAAATCCTGCAAACCAATGCAGGGTACATAACCTGCAGGTTTGCACACATGACTGTCGTGTTTTCTGGAGTTTAGATTAATAATCACAGTGTAAATACTGCAATGACATTACTAAATAAAAAGAGTTTTGATCTTTGCCTGAGGTGAAGTGAATCCTTGACTATCAAAGTGATGATCTAATGTACTAAGGGGGCAAATTTCACACCCCAGCCTCTATCCTTCCCCTACTTCAATGTGACTTATTACCAGCTTTTAATGAATCACAGAGTCACAAAATGGTTCGGGTAAGAAGGGTCCTTTAAAGGTCAACTAATCCCACCCCCTCTGCCATGGGCAGGGACCCCTTCCACTAGACCAGGCTGCTCAGAGAAACAAATGTTTATTGCTAATTTACTCTTTATCTTGATTACCAAAATCTGATCCACATTAAGCACACCTGAAGTGAACAGAAAATGTTATGCAGCCTTCCAGGAGACACACATTTTTTTATGTGGTTTTCTGAAAGCCCCCTAATTCCAGTATGTCCATGTTTCCTTTATTTTGATTCACTCCCAATCATTCCATATTCACTAGGAATATTTTTCTTTGCATCCAAAAGAATACAACACACAGCAACATTAATCTGGATTGTGTAAATATTGAAAGTTAGATCCAGACCCCAAAAGCAGGTACACATAGAGCTAATAATCATATTGTTATTGGTAAGGTATAAAATGCATTATAAACTTCTCTCATACTGATATTGACTTGCAGGCATGGAAAACCAACAAATTAATGGCCCATAAATGCTACCTTCAGGAAAAAGAAAAATTACAGAGGTTATGAATCACACTATAGAGCCAAGATTGATGGAGGACTTTTCTACAGGTGAACAAATAGCTTTAACAACATCATTTTCAGACAGCCTAAGTCTTGCAAACATTAAGGTGATGCTTTCCAGAATATTAAAAGCACTGGTGCAGAAGTCTTTACTTTTGTAGGAACATATGTTAGGAAAAAACCAAAACCCCAAAAACTAATTAATGCAAAATAAAATTAGTTAAACTGTGAAAATACTGGAAGAAAATGGAATTTTGAGGGGGGTGGTGTTCTTTCAGTTTGTGGGTTTTTGTTTTGTTTTCTTTTTTTTTTTCTCTGAATACCTTAAGTTTAAAATGAGCAAATCCTCTGATAAGGTACAAGCAGTACAGTGAGACGTTTTGCACACATACCTAAATGCATGAGGTTAAAACAACGAGGAATAGCAAACACATCAGTCAAAAAAGGCAAGTTTTCTGGAATATTGATGAACTTGGGGTCCCACTCACTAAATTATGTATTCCCAACTACGGCATGTAAGAAATCACTACAGTATTTTATAGGAAAGCAGTTTGGGTTGTTGGTCAGAAACAAACCAAAAACCATCAAAATTAAATCCCACACCATCTTCCCCATGATAGTTGTGATCACTCAGTTCTGTCACATGCCTTTTTTCCCCCCATTTTCTGTTCAATGGGCAAACCAAAGCCACTCAGTATTTGACCAGTTACAGCAAAAAGTCAACACAAGTGCTGAGGAGATTCAGGTGGTCTTTAAAGAAATCAAAAAGAGAGAAATCCTACGCCTTTGAAAATAGAGACATTTTGCACACCCTTCAGTACTGAAACACTGCAGATATACAACTACTGCAGAATTTTTTAATGCAGAAATGTCAAGACATTTAAACCTGAATGAATTAAGACCAACAAGACCTCAATCTAAATATGTTGGAATAACATTGGCCCAGGCAGACTAAGCACGACAGGAACCAAGAAAATCAGGTTTGGATTTACTGTCAGTATAGGAAATTTCCATGCTAATTTGGAGGGAAGTATCTTGTTAGATACATCACTCAACCTAATATGGCATTTCAGCCTTAGACTCCAAAAGCCTCATGTGATTTGTTTACACTTTAACATGACATACAGAACTTTTACAATGACGTATCATGGTCTGCCTTTAAAGACAAAGAGCAAAACAGAGACAAAATGTTCTCCAGTCAACACCAACAAGGAAAATCACTGTGGTTCAGAAACATTTCCTCACAAAATTATTAGAATCATTAAGGCTGGAAAAGACCTCATCAAGTCCAACCTTCAGCCAAGTATCCCACCCACTATCATGAAATGCAACATCTACTCATTTTTTGAACACTACCAGGAATGGTGACTCCACCTTTTCCCAGGGCAGACTGTTTCAGTGCTTAAACACTCTTTCAGGGAAGAAATTTTCCCTAATATCCATCCTAAACTTCCTTTGACACAGTTTGAGGTTGTTTCCTCTTGTCCTGTCCGTATCTGCCTGGGGTAAGAGGCCAACCCCCACCTGGCTACAATTTCCTTTCAGGTTGTAAAGAGCAAATTACTTCAGTAAATTTTAAAATCTACTCATCCAAACAGTTGCAACACCACTGTGTAAACCTGCAACCACCAGAACCTGAAGTCAGGACAAATTATTAGCATATTTCTCATTTCCAAGCCATGAAAACTCATCTTCTCACAGAGCTTTTTTATTTGCTACTGACAGTAAACACCAGTGTGGCTCTCTCAACCTGGCAGGAAAAACACAACAACCTGTGAACATGAAATTGCAAAAACAGAAAATACAGGAATGAATAAACGAATCGAAACCCACTTTGTGCAACTGGAAATGATGCAGCATTTCTGTAAATCTAATGGACATTCCCTATGAGGGGGCCCTGACATCATCAAAAAAAGGGACAGAAGGGTCCTGAAAAGGTGTCTCAAGTCACACTGCAGGCAGCATATTGAGACAGTGATTTATGTAGTCATGAGCAGTGCAGGCACTCAGCAGGGATGCAGAAATGCAAAGAAACCTAAACTGCCCGTAATGCATAAAACATCTGCCCACTTGGGAACACATCCTACTCCTCCAGTAAAAACCACTGCGCTTCCACTTGTTTCTTTCATGTAAAGGGAGACAAAACCGCTCATATAACCTCCAAAAGAGCCAGGTGAATAATAAAACAGTTAATCTCCAGCCCGAGATACAGCAGGAAGCTTTAAACAAGCCCGTGTCCGCTAAAAATTATTCATCCAGCCAGGAACTCGACAACAGTACCCACGGAAAAACTTTCCCGCTGAGGCAGTCATGCCTGAATCCATCGATGCTGCTGATCCAGCAGTCAATCTCCTGTCACTCAGCCCCGATTCCTCAGCTCAGGACAGCTGTGGACATCTCTGTGTCTCGCAGCTGTAATTCACTGCTCACCGTCACCCACATTAACCTCGCACAAGTCAGCACAGGACTGAAACGCACACACCAATTACTGCTTTTCTCTTAAATATGGATTCAGATGAAGCTGTTAAATGTGACAGCTGACAGCATCTTGAGAGTTTATAGATTTCCAGTTGCTGTTGTGTTTTTCACTCTCCAGTCAAGCACAATAACCCAGCTGTCTGTTAAGGACGTTTCATTTTCATGTTTTTCCTCTGAGCGATTCCAATTTTTTACTGATATATTTGTGAAGAGAAGCTGCCAGCAGACTTGTGCTCTCTCATTCCTTCTTCTGGTGCTTTGTATTTTCAAAAAATGGCATTTTCTTCTCTGTAGGAAACAGGAATTAGAGCCTATAGCAACTCAGCTAGAGTGAGCAGACATCAGGAACGAGTAGTAACTTTAGAGAACAAGATTCCAAAGAGCAAACACTGAGCACTGTTACTCCTATAGTACAGCAGGGTCATCCTCGAGCACATCGCACAGGATTGCATCCAGACAGTCCTTGGATATTTCCAGTGAGAGAGGCTCCACAACCTCTCTGGGCAACCCATTCCAGTGCATATTAAATATCAAATATTAAATCATCAGTAGTGATGCAAAGACTCCACAAAGGATTGTTCATTCAACTTGGATAAATAGAAATATTCTCTGTCCCAAAAGCCAATTACAATAAAAACAAACCCCACCCAAGCTCCTCTGAAATGTTGGCAGGGACTGGGAGCAGGAGCACTGGATGACAGGGAAAGGAAGGCAGGAGAATGTAGGTTGGCTTAATAATAAGCCCAAGGGTTTTACAAGACAATCTCATATTTGAACCAGCTGGGAAATGCCTTTTCAAATGCACATATGAATTAATGCCAAGCCAGTACTGGAGGGATTACAGAGGTCTTTAACACTCACAGCTTACTCACTTGTCAACTGCTTTCCAAATTTCTCATTGATACACCCCAGCAACCCAAAATTCAATCTGTCTCTGCTTGGCACTCAATCTGATGATGTCAGAGGGAATTCAAAGCATTCTTTCAAAGTCTATTTTTCTAGAGATATAATTTCCTTCCTTTCTTATCTTGATCAGACAACAACACAACAGCACCCTGAGTCTTGCTAGAAAGGGTGCCCAGTGCTGGGTACTGAGTTTGGCAGAGTATTTCCAACCCAGGAGTCTGGGTTTAGGAGCTGGAACTCTCAGGTTTCTGATATTTTTGCTCCCTGATAGCCTGCAATACAAATCAGGAAGGATCCGGGAGAGTAAACCAGCAGGAAACTAGACCCCAATCAGAGCTAACCATCCGTTAAATAATGCTTTCATTTAGACAAATGGAAAACAATTGCAGTTAGAGCTTCTGGAGAGCAGTATTTAGTTCTTCTCTGTAGGACAGAAGACTAGAAATGTAATTTTATTTCAAAATAAATGATGGGATTTATCACATCTACATAAGAAGCTGAAAAAAAAACCCAAAAAACCTTATCAATTTTCTCTGAGAGATTGGGAGGAAAAAAAAAGTCACAGGATCCAGACTGAGAACCCTCCTGCCCCTGCTTCACAAAAAATAGCAGATTTTGAAGTTCAGATGAGTTCACCAGAGAAATAAGAGACACCATGCTGGGAACATATTCTGTCAAAGTTACTGATAAGACAAATGAAGCAAATACATATTTCTAGATTTACAAATAATAGTGAAACACTTTACATCTTATTTCCATAGAAGTTCTTGCAGAGAACTCCCAGGAATCTCTCTTACAGTTTATGAATTGTGAGGCTTCAGTCAATGCAATACACTATACAAATATGTAATTATTCATAGAACTAGTAAAGAGCCTATGGACTAATTAAAAAAAACCCTTATTTTACAGGTAGGAAATGGAGCAAATCAACATTCATCTGAGGAGAAGGAAGGAGGAACCAAAACACACCTCTCCTTTTGTAACAGCAAATAATACAAAGGCAAAACCACTATTTTTACTCATCTAAGCTGAAATTTGCCCTATCTTTCTCTTTACAGAATTTCTTGACACGTTTTTCTTTGCTTGCCAACGTTTTGAAAGTATCTGCCTTTTTTTTAAAACTAATATACCTCGGATCTTGAAGTTTGTTTCACCGATCCTGTGCCCTCCTCACCAAGAGTTAAGTCAACTGTGGTATCTGCTACGTCTTCCTTTTAACTTTCTCTTATAAAAGTCTGGATAATAAAGAGAGATTTTACCCCTGGCGGAGAACTAACTGTAGTAAGAACACTGTTATCTACTTGTTAGCCTGTGATGGATCCATAAAAGTAGTTGGACAAACAGGGAAAACAACATTGTCACATGTGTTAAACTCTCCCTTCCCTTGTAGCAGAGCATCTTGATCCACTAAATTTGGGTAAAGTATCTAAAGATAAAAGTTCACGGGTGCAGGGAATACACCTGGAGATATGATGGATGTACTTAAAAGTTGCCTGTGAATCTTCCAGTTCCCAATTCATGCCTGCAATACCATCCACTGATGCAAAAGCCAAAGACCAGTGAAGCTTCAAAACCAGCATTTTCATTCTCAGAATGTTCTTTTGCACTCGATATTTTACTCAGTTTCCACGAAAATTTAACGTGAAACAGAAGATAAACCACGATCAATTTATATGATTTGCAGTGCAAACGTCCATCAGCTAAAAGGGTGTACAGAAGCTACTTTCCTACCAAAAAATAGAAATGTTCGTATATAAAGTTAGAAACACCTGTCTGAACCCAAATCAAAGAAATAGATGAATAAAAAGAAACTATTTTAAGCTGGATTGAACCAACATTGACTGAACAGCACATTGCCAATACCCTGCACTTCACCGTCTGTATCCTTAAAACATGACCACAAAATATCTACATTGTTCTGTGCACATTTGATCAAAACTCATCAGCCAAAAAATGATCCATCATTTTCCAGATATCATCAAAGAAAAAAAAAACACACACACAAAATACGAATGTCTGATTACTTTCTTAAAGCAAGAGCAGGATGGTGGTGGTTTAAGGCTACATGGGCAGATGGTGTTAAAAATGTCCCTCTTTGGCAAATCAAGTGTTGATCAGACTTAGAACCGTGTCATGTTTGGTGAGTGCCATTCAGCTTTACCCTTCTGAGACTCATCCATGCCTTTAGAACACCCTCTAAGTGAAACCTTTGGTTATCTTGAACATGCTCAGCACTACTGCAAACCCATGGAAATCTATCCCCAGGTTTGGAGGAAATGGTTTAATACTAAAGCAAATTCTGCCATGGATGAAATTCAATCCCTAGATAACAGGAGCTGCCTACAAGCCAGGGACCTGATCCATCTGAGTTATGGGGATTTAGTTATTACACCAGAGGAGTCGAGAGACATTTAACTTATCCCCTGCCCATATTAGATTATAACAGTTACCATCTGAATGGGTCTTCAGATTTCCCTGGCAGTATTGGTCCATCTCCTGTACCTATACACTGAAACCTAAATTTAGGCCTTGATCTGTAAACTAAATCCCATCCCTTGTATCTGCAAAGATTAGTTTGGAAAACAACATTTGACGCAGTATTATTTTCAAATTCTACCATCCCAGATGTGCTAAGATTAGAAGTACTTCATTTTATGTAATTTAAATACATATTCAGTTCTTATAATGTTTACTCAATAGATAAAAAAATAGCTTAAGATGATTACGTTTCAATATAAAGCAGAAAAATAATAATAAAACCCCCCGGGGATTGTGCAGTTCAGACTAAGAATAAAAAAAAAAAAAAAAAGGAAAAAGAAGAAAAGAGAAAGACTATTTCAAAATCCATACTGTGGAAACCATAAAACCAGATGCTCACACCATTATGTGTTTAAGTAAAAGCGATGAAACTGTATTAGCAACCTTCAGCATGGTCATAAATGCCCACAGTTTTTAAATTAAAACTCGCCTCTCTGTATGAATATGGCCAGAAACAAAATAAGAATGTTTCTGGTCCAACGACAAATTGCAAATTGCATCATTACCAAAAACCTGTGCAGTGAAAAAGAGGCACCGCAGTAAAAGAAGAAGCCACAATTTATCGGTTCTCGAAGTTTCTTTGAAAGAACTTTAAAGATTGCACCTATCAGTAATAGTTCTACAGAGCAAGATTCTCTAGGAAGCAATCCAGCACGTTCTCTTCCACCACAGCCTCATCACCTGCTATTTAATGTCCTCTTTATAACTTCTAACCCATAACACAGCAGCACAAACTTTGCTCTCATTCAAGTTTTCCCAAGAACCTGTCAACTATCACTTCACACAAACTAAAAAGCGAATAATGCTTCTCAGTTCTGCGCCATCAAACATCTCTTCCTTGAGGTGACTCAATTACATGGCTTAATACCTTTAAAAAGTAACATTTAATTTTGAACTGTACAATGGAATGACTAAAGGACTGAAGTTTGCACTGCTGATACCTCACTGTATCACTCTACCAACTATAACAGTAGCAATGAAAATAACAACCTTAAAGGCCCATCCTTGAACAGTCTCTTCAGCCTTATTTTGATGATTCCACCAAACAGGACTCAATACTGTGGGAGCACCCACAGCCAAGAAACAGCAAAGCAGAGGATGCTCCGTTTGATACCTCTTAGCACAAATTTTCATTTTAAAACAGGTTGTTGATGTTGCTTCAGACTTTCTCCCACATCCTCCAAAGGGCACAGTGACAGTACTTACGGGTTTTAATAGACAGTGCTGGGTGGAGAGAAGTTTCTGGGATAAATTATGCACGACAAAGGTTATGCACTGCCACGTAACACCATGTTGAACAATTTAACAGCCCTGGAAACCCTACACAGAGAGTTGTATTTGAGACTGTGAGAACAGCACTAGAGCTACACTCACTACTTTCATAGTAACTGAGTATTTCCCAGCTCCAACAGCACGTGAAAACCTTCAGTGGTTTCATCCATGTAACAAACAACCTCTCATGAGTATCTACAGATCACATCCTAAATATCAAACAAAATGTTGAAAATTAACTGTATTCACCTTCAATAAGAAAATGATTCTTAGGCCATTTCCCAGTTGCACTGCTTACCATTGTTTTCATCAAAAAAAGCATTCTGCCTCCAAAGGAAAGCTTGTTGACTACTTATTACATAAGAAGGAACTTAATGCAAAACTCATGGGGAGCATGGAGTTTCTCCATAGACAAAAAACCATCCCCGTGAGCTTCTGCTTGTACCAAACAATTTGCAATATATTAAAAAGTTCAATAATTCAAATAGCATTACCATTAAAAGGTGAAGCAATTCAAAGAGAATTACCATTTAAAAGTTAAATAATTAAAATATTAATTGATATTATTTATATTTTACATAATTATATGTAATAGGTTTTATATTATAAATAATTGTAATTACATTTAATATCATATATATGATATATTGTATATAGTTCTACCTATAACAAAAATATGATTATTATATTT
>VXAY01001872.1:2860-29687 GCA_013399855.1 Oxyruncus cristatus
TTCTTTTACTGCTACAGCTTCAGATTTTAAGGACTATATTTAGAGGGCTTTAAATTCTCATGTCTAGGATTTTAAGCTTGAAAGCTGTCTCTGACAGGGTAGGTGGAACCAAAACCTCACCTGAGGATGAGGACAACAATCTCTAGAACAAGGACATGCCATTTTTTCTGAGACAACGAAGTTCACAGAAGGCTGTGGTTAGTTAAGTATCTTTATCATACCTTCCATCTCAATCTCTAGTGTATTCTGAATCCTCTCTCACTAGCAATAGCAGATGGGGTATTCAGGGGTAAATATTTTTACACTAACTGTTGCTCTGTGTTTCAATGGGCATTGTCAGAACAGGCCTTTTGCTGCTCTCAGCAGCCTTCTGACTCAAGTAGCTGCCCACTTTCTAGTGCCTAAGTTCAGCACTAAGACATCCTGTTTCCCTCAGTCAGACACTGTTTGTAGAGTGGATTGTGATAAATCAAACAGTGCACTGAGATCATCTGAGCTGAGAAGATATAAAAAAAAAGGCTTGAAGCAGTGTGTTTGATCACTGTCAGTATCTGAAGCACTGGATGATCATGCTGAAACTGTCAGATTTGTCATTAAAAGGAAACATAGTTTTATATTTTTGTTATCTCATTATTAAATATATAAAATCCTATTCAAGATAAAAGAAAGCATATTTATATTAAAATAAGCACCTTTTCATGTATTGATGAAAATTCATGCTTGCTACAAAGCATTGTTTATGACCTCTGTGCTTACATGGGTTCAACACCAAAATATGTCTTCTGTATTCATTGTAAGTGCATAATCTCATAATCTGTATGTCACTCACAAAATTAAAAAGTACCTTTGCTTTACCTTCTGCTCTTCCCCTGACTTTTCCCTCAGAGTATACTTTATTGTATCTTACATTGATTAATCACTGAACATATCCCAGATATATTTTTGTCTTGGTAATCCTCATCCAGTAGACATTACGTCATGATGTTTCTTTCCCAGCACGAGGATGAAGGAAGCTAATATGCAAATTTTTCAATCCTTTTAAAAATAATTTATTTTAAAAATAACAAGATGACAATTAGCACGAGCAGAAAATATCAGAAGAAAGAATGAAAAAACTACTTCTTATTACTTGTTCCTATGCACAGAGTAGTTTAATGTATGATGTAAGCCAAAGTGTTATCACCACAATGTTGTGAAGATTGTATGGAGAGAGAAGGAATTCTGAAATCCAGATAGAATCCCATCAACATTCAAAATTATAACATCAATCTGCAAAGCAGATTTAAATCCACAGTATAATTTAGTTTGATTTCACTGAAGGAAAATGACAGACATCAATGCCCTGCCATGATTCAAGAGCGCTTTTATTTGTAGCAGGTCTAGTGGTTTGACTGCAGAGTATCCATGTCTTCATTTATGTACATACTGTGCCTATCTCCACACTGGAATTTACATATGATATAAAGTACGTAGCATTTATATACTAGTCCAGTAAATAACAACCTTTTAATCTCTCATAAACTATGACCAATGGTCTAATACTTCTGTTATTGATCTTGTGTCATCTGAAGGTGCAGAGGAACTATTGTACATGCACCCAACAGATACTGACCAATGAATGCTCCCAGTGTGAGCAGAGTTCAAAGTTCTGTGGTACTAATAACATTTTAATAAATCCCACCTGTAGCTGTATCTGTGTGTTAGCCTCTGAGGGCTCCATCATGCAGGTGAAAAAACCCAGAATAGAAAGCACGGTGGCTTCACATGCTGCACTGTTCCTCCAAAAGTGAAGGAATCCCAGTGGCTGTCCTTGAGCACCTGCTGCACATTCCACAGCAAGACAGTGATGCAGCCTCAACTATTCAGTGTCAGCTGTGTTATTCTTCCCATTGCCTGGCTCACTACGGAGCAAGCAGAGTAACTCCAGCCAAGCATGTGAAATTGTTCGCAGGAAATAGAAGTATGATTAATATTCACACAACAAATTCTGGTATAGCAGAATTACATTTAACCATAAAGAAACTAAGTTATTTATGATGGGAAAAGACAAAGAAGGGAACCCAAATAGTCTTAACTCTACTTCTTATAAGGAAATTAATCTTTGAAAGGAAGAGGTCTTGGAATTATAGAATCATTGTAATGATAGTCATGGTCAGATGCCATTTAGTGTTTCCTTTCTGGTATATTATTATTGCAATAAGAACTGCTATGTGAGGTGATGATATGAAGCATATTAACATGTGTGGAAGATTGCATAGATAGGCTCAGGCACAATGCAAATAGGGGAGCAAAGAGAAAAAGATGGAAAAGAAACAGAACATCCTGTCATTTACTGTCTCACCTAACCCAGAGAGTGCAACATACTGTGATCTTGTTAAGGAATGCAGGATTCTGGTCAAGTTTTAAATGTCTTTATTTGTTCTCACCTTTCATATATGTATATAGAGAGAAGAGGCAGAAAAATATATGTATGTGTAAAGAGGTACAAATTTGAAATTTCTGCCCTATTACTATCAAAACAGTGAGATATCTTCAGTAGGTTTTCTTGGTTTACAATTTTTTGACTCATATATATTTCTACTATTTATTCACCTTACAGAGCTTCTTGTAACAAAGTATGCTGTGTGCTTACTGCCAGTATGTGGGCTAACAGCCTGATTTGAACGTATTTTCCTATAGCTTAGCGTTCAGTTCTCTTAGATAAGAACACTCTAAAAACTTGTTTCAGACACTGAATATTACAAAAGCTCTTTACCACATAGCTGGCACACTATACCTCTAAGGTACACAGTCTTTCTCAACACTTTTCTAAAATTAAAGAAAAGCTGTCTATGTGTTGTAGAGCTACAGTAGGTGGGTACAACGAAGATGGGATCCAGGACATCTTATGTGGGAAAATCTTTTTTCCTACCATTGTTTTCTTTGTCTTGTACTGTTGCAGTTTTTTATTACAAGTGACTAACATTTTTCTTTTTGGCTGAAAGCAGAAGAGGGGTTTTTGTGGGGGGTTGGTTTTTTTTTGTTTGTTTGTTTGGTTAGTTTTTTGGTTGGTTGGTTGGTTGGTTAGTTGGTTGGTTTTTTGCTCATATCTGTGAGCCTACAGGTGCAGCTACCATTTCCAAAGACAGAACAGATGCATCACTTGGCAGAGAAGATAACCAACGTATTCATGTCGTATACACTTTGTTCTCCCTTGCCTTAAAGTTCTGATAGTTGCAAAAATCAAAATTATTCAGGGCATAATAACTGGATGAAGTTTGTTTTCATACACAAAGATTACAATAGAATGCGATATGCAATTGCATACAATAACCTCATACATAAAAACCAACAACTTTACAGACAGCAAAATTGTCCCCTTCTGAGTCAGTTACATCCACAGTGAATGGTTTATCTGATAGTCACAGTAATTTGATAACAGACTATTTGCAGGAAAAAATGCCTTTCATCGGTTTTTTTTCTTTAAGTGGCCATGCTAACGTAACTGCTGTTGATCATTACGTCACATTATCCCTGAGTGATTACTCAGTAAATTTTAGACACCACAGCTGTGGTGTCTTACCTTCAGCTTCACTATTTGCATACCATGCATAGTTGATGAATAGAGTTAAATTGTCTGAGGAAGAAAAACTAGCTGTACTATCAGCTAATTCTTTTTTCAGCATCACATGCAGAGACATACTTATTTGGGTGTTCTCTAGACACCTAGACTCCTATGCAGTACTTACGAAGATTTTGCAGATAAATCCACCTAAAAAGAAAAAAATACATCTGCTCTCAGAAGGCACTTAGTAAAACATTGATTCTTCTCACATAAATTAATTTCAGTATTTGATATGAATTCCATTGATTCATAGCCTTTTACCTGGGTGGAAATACATATTTGTGGTTTAATACAGTAGATGGGATACGGAGTCAAGAAGATACAATAATAAAGGAAACATGAGGGACAACTATTAACTTGTTCAGATAACTGGTTTCAGAAAGTAGGCAAAGGACTACTAGATATCACACTTGAGGAGAATGTGAGATTCAGAACATATTAGATCACCTGTGTTGTCTGCAAGTGATTTAGAATTCAAAAAGTCAAAGTACAGAAACCTTGTGGCTTTTAAATAGTGGTGCTGCAGTAAATTTACATTCTATTATTTCCATATTATATCCTCTAGGCCTTAGTAATGACTACAGAAAGCAATTCCAGATGAGTAATGCTTGTGAAAACATGCATATGTGGCTGCTGCTGGCAGCAACAACCTTATACCTGTCCAGCCAAACTACAGTGATGCATACCCAGTACTTCAACATGATATTAAATTGTTTATGTCTCTAACAAATGTCAAAAAATGAACACTATCAGGCTGAAACACTGGACTTTGTTTTTGTAAGGACCTGATACGACAAACATCACCAAGATCCCATTAAGCACCACTATCAAATAAAGAGTTGCACTTAATCTTGTCCACGGGCAGAGCAGACAAATGTAGCTCTTGAGGTGCACAGTGTGCTGCTGCTGCCCCCTTTAGATAAGTAAACATAAATAATTGTATGTTTTGTCATTTCCCCACATTTTCTGAAAGCTCTTTCTCTACAAGCTATTAAACAGCTACTGTAATAAGAGGCTTGCCTAGTGTAAGCTCATGCTACTGTAAATCCAGTCTATTACAAAACCTATGAAAAAGTGAGGTTTAGTTTAAGGACCTCAGAAATTCTTTTTGGTAATTTGCATTGGAAACTTGAAGACAGCAAGGTATAAAGTATGAAAACAAAGATTTAGTTAACACTTTTGAAACTTAAAGTAGAACTATTAGCAGAGAGAAAAAAGGTTCAGTCCCTACCCATGTACTTTAGGATGACATACAGCTCAGTAACCTTGATGGGCCATGAGGTGATAATGTGAAAACTGTAGCAAGGATGAGTTATTATCACTTTCCATTCCTTTAACCTTTGTCAAGAGACCTGATTAATGTTTGGTCATTTGCTCCTTTCTTTAAATTTTGTCTAAGACTCGGATATTAGAATTTTAATGGCTGCTGATAGATGTCCTTTGAAACTCAATTGTATAGAATAGTATTTTGACCTAGACTGATGTTCTCCGTTTTCACTTGGCTGTTCACCTCTGCATCTTTGAATTGACTTCATTCAGACACAGCAGAGAAAGCAGAAAAGTTAACTCTCTATGTATAAAAGGATAAGGTTTTTTTCCTCTTGCTCGCTACTCAAGAACTTAATATTACAAGGCCACAGAAGCACAGTAGGGTCTAAATAACTGCAATTACTGAACATATAAAAACTATAAGTCCTGCTTTCAGCAATTTCCGGTGAGTTTTCAATTGTAGAACAAAATCACACAATTCAATAATCATTTACATTGGAAAAGATTCTCCAATGTCATCAAGTCCAACCATTAACCCGGCATTGCCAAGTCCACCACTAACCATGTCCCTCAGTGTCACATCTAGACATCCTTGAAATACCTCCAATGCATGATCCAACTGAAAAAGGAATATAGTCCATTAAAGAACACTACCCTATTGTAGGGTAGCATGGTACTAATCTTCCATGTTTAAAGATATTTCCAGATATAAGTCCTTAATTATACATGCAGATGTCCCACTGAGAAACACAATCTTTTCTTGATCATGAAAGTATTCAAGGACTAAGGCACATGTTAGTATGGGCAGAGAATATGAGATCATATGCTTTCATAAATGAAACAAAGACATAGTGTGGTATACCCCAACATCCTCACATAAAAATATTCTGCTTAGGAAGAAGTAACACTGGCAATTACACCTATTTGTTTTTGTCAGGTATGTGTCAGATACACTGTAAATTCAGACAGCAAAGGGAAAACTGATTGTCCCTCTGAAACTTATTAAAATAATTGAAATACTGTAGTTTCTTTTCCTACTCTGTGGCAAAAATACAAGACTTTTGGAGAGTCTTTTCTCAGAATTAAAAAGTCATAAAACATCTGATTAAACAGTTCCCAGCTTATTGTTCAAAAAAGTAAAGTAGCTGAAATCTACGTTGTGTTTACTGGACATGAGCAAATAAGGAAAATGCCTCTGAACAATGGCTAAGATTCAAAAGACTTGTCACTATTAGAATGGCTACAATAGCACTAATATTTTCTGGAAAAATAACTGGAGTGATGACCTGAAAAAGCTATGAAAGACACCTGAAAGCTTACCTCTGTTTCTTCATATAACTTGCTTGTAAAATAAAATATATGTAGTCTCCATTCTATCTTTATGCAACAGTCTTAAGATCATCACCTAAACAGTACTATTGCTAAGATTATTTAAAACTGCTAATTAAAGGCCAAATACAAACACACATGTCCTGTTTGCTTATTTAGTATAAAATATGTTGTTATTTCTTTATTTAATACTCCTTCTCTCAAATATTCAGTGAATTTGTTAGAGGCAATCATAACTTCAAATGCAAACCCTCTGGTCAGAGTGGAATCCTTCACATGCTGAGGTATTTTAAATGCTTTTGTTGGAGCAAGATCACAGCACAAAAATTAGTTCTTGAGGACCCCAAGTGTGTAACAATACTACAGTCTGAAAGTTTTGTTACAAGGCTGTGTAAAAGCTTGATTTAGGAAACTTGAAAATTTTCAGTGACACTTTACAGAATTTTACAACACAGCTCTGAACAAAAAAAAAAAGGAAAAAAAAAGGTGGAGAAAACGGGAAAAAAGGATGTACAGTTTGTTCAGAAATATTTATGGATTTCTGACTTCTGCCTGGGAGATATAGAAGAAGACACCATGTCGGACCCAGAGCATGCTAAGTGCCTGTCATTAAGCAGCACTCAGAATGGCTGCTGCATTGTCTTAAGTAAAGAGAAGTCCTTTCTGCAACACGGTACTTCAAGTCAAAAAAAATGCAATAGGTTTTATGTTGCTTTTGTCAGAAAGCATGTACTGGTCTTAAAAGAAAACAAAACCACATTTTGAAGACTGTTTAAAATATTTTTCCTTTGCTTTTCTCATCATACTTTTTATCTCTCTTTCATTGTTAGTGCTCATTTGGGTTTGGTATGTTTCTTTATGCTTGTCCAGTTAAGGTACCCTGAGCTACATTTTGTACTTTTCTGCATATTCATAAAATCCTGTACATTCTGAGAAGGTTTATCTATCATAGTGAAGAATCCAACTGCCTTTGAGCTTATCTTTTGGGCTGGGCACATTTTCAATGTTTTCATGATACTCTATAGCCCTACATTTGACAGTTTTATCAAAATCACTTTCTAAAATATTACTTGTAGTTTCCCTCATGGTCCCAGTACTAATTGATGCAGAAAACTCTCATAAGAAGCTTCTTTTAAAAACTATGCAAACCTTTCATATTCTGATATTTAAATTTCATAAAAAGGAATACAGTTCACAATATGTTCTGCTGGTGAAATTTCAACCTTTAAGCTATTACAAGCCTCTTCTGATTTTAACATACTTTAACAAAGCATTGATTTTATCATGATGCATTGGTTAGGCAAAATTTTATATATGTGCGTGCTTAAAACCACTAGTTTAATATTAACCACAAAGCAAAAGCTTTATTATATCAGAATCTCTCTCAGAATATGAATCACATTTCCACAACTGTGCAACATAAATAACTGCTTTCAACAGATCCAACTGGCACAGCTTCATGCCATGTGTACATTATCAATGTATGGCCAAAGTATAGGACAAAGTAATTTTATTACGTCATTGGGATTCTGATCCTCCCCCCTTTATTGTAAATAAATTGAACTTAACCAAACAACTGTAGCATAAAACTGAACCATGCTTTATGAATCAGAATCAGGCTTACTTCCACAACAGGATGACAATACCCTTTGCAGAGTGTTTCATATCATTTGCTTCAAAGACTTCAGCTAGTCATTTCTCATGTGCTCTCTGGTCTTGCACTTCAGCATAATCTTCCTTCTTCCCTTAACCTGTCATATTAGATATTTTTTCCTATTTATCTGTACAATGGAAAATCAGCTAGACTATATGCTGTGACTATTTCTTAATAGCGAAAAATAAATCAGCGCCCTGCTGGCTTTTGAACTCACATAAGTGGAGAAATCCAACTTACTGCACTTAAAATGTCACACAGACTCATTTCCTGACTTATTGTAATGCTTATGGTCTATTACTAACCTCTGCCAAGAGAGGGCTTTCCTTCTAGTGCTTAATTTTGTGTCTACTGTTTAATTTCAGGGGTGGGGGGTTAAATTTAATATTCATCTTCATTAGGCATACAGAAGTACAGAAGTCCTCAGCTGTCACAGGAAATCAAATTTTGTGAGTACCTCGAAGCTTTGTATGTATCACAGACTTTTACCTAGACAAAATATCGCAGTGCCAGATATTGATTTTGATATTACATTTGTAAAGTGTGTGTTAGCCTGGACATTACAAGATATCCCATTTGCTGATGCAAATAATTCTAGGCAGAATTTAGATAATTTGACATAGAAGTATCATATTAATTTGTAAACACGTCTATCTGGATGTCAAATAAACAAATGTGTACATCAGTTGTTCAGGCTGATAACTTTAAACTTAAAAGAAAGAGGTAATTTGCATAATTTGTCATCAGTATATCTAGGTTGATTTTGCATTTGCCTCTGATCAATATTTCATTGTCATGTTTGCATGTGCAAGGATTTGTTCTATGTGCCCTTGTTAGTCGGGCTACTGTTATAAATCTGTGCTATTTCCCAATTGGTTTTACTAAAATCTCTGGGGTTTGAATGGAATTTCTAGTGTCAGACATGGTGGAGACCAATTGTTTAACTAGTTTAAATAGCCCTCTAGTGGTCTAGTAACAAAAAGGACCAAAAAGAATTGGGGTGATTGAGGTGCCAGAGAGTGGGGGAGTGGGGAGATGAAACTTTCAGTGTTCCTTTGACTAGTAAAAGAAAAATATTCACATACCAGGTACATGTACTTCAGCTTTAATTGCATATAGATTAAATACTATGACTATTTCTTAACAAGAAAAAATAAATCTTTGCCTTCCTGGCTTAGATGACACTTATAAAGGCAAAAATGGCTGAAGAATGAATTGAAGCCATAAGCATCTGTCCATTTATATTATTTCATTATTAGTTTATTTATTTGCATAGTTTTGGTCCATTCTAGCTAGTAGTTTTGAAAAGAAAGACAATACAAAACAGGGAGGAGTACAAGATGTTTGTACTGTGATTCAGAGGGACCATGAAAGGTTGGAGAAATGGGCTGACAGGAAACTCATGAAATTCAACAATGGGAAGTGACAAGTGATACACCTGGGGGCGGGAACAACCCCAGGCAGCAGAAAACACTGGGGGCTGATGTGTTCTTTGCAGGATTGCTAAGAAAGCAATGAGAGTCCTGGTTAGCAAAAAGTTGACCATGAGCCAGCAAAATGTTGTCATGACAAAACCAGCCAGTAGTGAGCTGTCAGATCATCGTCAGAAGTGTGAGGGAAGTCATCAGTGTGAGGGAAGTCATCCTTCCTCTCTACTCAGGAGAGAAAGTACAGCATGTTTGGAGTGCTGCGTTCATTTGTGCAGTCCTCGAGACAAGCGAGCCATTCCAGAAAAGGCCATGAAGCTGATTATTGAATAGGAACATGTCTCACAAGGAAAGCCTGAGAGACCTGGCACTTTTTGGCCTGGAAAGAAGGCGAGTTGGCAGGAAATCTTATTACTACCTAAACAGAGGGTGTAAAGAAGATGGCACAAATAAAAGCATCATGAAATTCCATCTGAAGAGAACAAACCTTTTGTTGTTGTTGTTGCAAGCTGTCTTAGTTTTACAAGATTACAACTTTGAAATTAAGAGGCTTCAAGTGAAAGTGTGGAAAAGGAAAAGAACAGCTCTTTATTAACAAACCCAAATAAACAGCAATGGTGAAACCAAAACTTTAAAAGGAAACAAACCAAAGTCCTAATTCCCCAGGTGGGGGGAAAAAACCCACGGCAAACCAGGGGGGGCTGAGGGCGAAGAGTCCCCGGCAGCTCAACAGCAGCTCACAGCCATGAGAGTGACTAGCAATGAAAGGGTCCTTCTTCCCACAGGCGCAGAATCAGGTCAGGCAGTTCTCATAATGCAGTCTCAAACCCCGAGGACAGCATACGTTACTCCGCGATGGGTCGGTCTCTCTCAGTCGTTCTCCACGCGCTAATCGGAGGAGGTGGCCGAAAACCAAAAGCAGTTCCTGCTCTGTCAGTGGGTGGACTAAACAAATCCCACGGACAAAGGTACTTACGAGGAGTGGCCCTGTCCCGCTTTTTAAAGGATCTCTCCCCCCACCCCTGCTCCCGGGCTGCCCAGCTCCGTCCCCCCTCCTGCCTCCACCACCTTGGAAAAAACAGATGGGGGGGACGGAGGGAAGGAGTGGTGACCGACACTGGGAAAAAATTCCAACATCTCTTTTCAAACCTATAACAGAAGCATGATCACATTCTGGCACAAGTTGCCCAGAGACGTTTTAGAGCTCCTTCAGCACTCTGTGGTCCTTTGACAGAGTCCTTTGACACAAAGGTCCTTTGACCTTTGCTCTTTCAAGTACACCTCTATGCATAGGAATGCAACATCACAGGACAAGAAATTAATGCAATGAAATTATCACCCTGGTGGGCAGTGGTGCAGTAAAAAGCATTATCACTATCAGTCTGTCTCCAGAATCTGTGGAAAATTACTTGACAGAAAAGCCCAAAAACAGTTTGGGGCTTCTGTTGACAAGAAAGATACTTTTGTGCTGGAGCGTGTCCAGAGAAGGGCAGCCGAGCTGGGGAAGTGTCTGGAGCACTAGTCCCATGAGGAGCAGCTGGGAGAGCTGGAGTTGTTCATCCTGGAGAAGAGGCTCAGGGGTGACCATGTCACTCTCTACAGCTACCTGAGAGGAGGGTGTAGCCAGGTCGGCTTCGACCTCTTCTCCCAGGTAGCAAGTGATGGAACAAGGTGAAATGGCCTCAGGCTGTGTTCTTCATGGAAAGGCTTGTCAAGCACTGGAATAGGCTGCCCTATGGTTGTGTTGCCTTCCCTGGAGATATTTAAAAGACATGTAGAGTCATGACTTAGTGGTGGACATGGAAGTGCCAGACTAATGGTTGGACTCAGTGATTTAAAGGTCTTTCCAACCTAAACAATTCTATGATTCAATGATTCAATAATGTTTTTTTTTCCCCAACCCATTTTTTTTATTATAATTTGCAATACATAATGATATTACTGCTACAGTTAGGTAATAAAGACACTTCCAGAGTGCAAAATATCTTTCTTACTTTCTTCTCATTAGACTATGGGTCCTGATGGGACCCAGAGTCCTGAGGGAACTGGCTGATGCAGTTGCCAAGCCATTCTTCATAATATTTAAAAGTCATGGCACTCAGGTCAAGTTCCAGATGACTGGAAAATGGGAACATTGTACACATGATTAAAAAGATTAGAAAGGAAGAACTGGGGAAGACCTGGGAACTATGGACCTCTCAACATTAACTATGTGCCTGGGAAGATCTTGGAACAGATCCTCGCAGAAGCTCTACTAAGGCATATGGAGAACAGGGAGGTGGTTAGGGACAGCCAGCACAGCTTCACCAAGAGCAAATCCTGCTGGACTAACCTGGAGGCCTTTGATGGAGGGACTATACCAAGGGACTAGGGAAGCATTACAGATGTAATTTATCTAGATTTCTGTAAAGCCTTTGACACAGTTCCCCACAACATCTTTATCTCCAAATTGGAGAGAAATAGATTTGATGAGGGGACTATTAGATGGATAAGAAAGCAGTTGGATGGTCCCATCCAGAGGGTGGCTCAGAGTCCCGACGGACACCAGTGACAAGTGTTATTTTAATATCTTCATTAGAGACACAGAGGAAGGGATCGAGTGTACCCTCAGTGGATTTGCGAATGACACCAAGCTGAGTGGTGCTGTTCACACACATGAAGAACAGGATGTCGTCCAGAATTATCCAGAGCGACCTGGATAAGCTCAAGAAGGGAGGCCATGGGAATCTCATGAGGTTTAACAAGACGAAGTGCAAGGTGCTGAACGTGGGTCAGGGCAACCCCCAGTATCAACACAGGGAGATGAACAGATCAAGAGCAGCCCTGCTGAGAAGGACTTGGGGGAGCTGGTGGGTGAGAGGCTGGACATGACCCAGCCATGTGCACTCACAGCCCAGAAAGCCAAGTGTAGTCTGGGCTGCATCCAAACCAGTGAGGACAACAGGTCAAGGGAATGGATTTTACCCTTCTACTCTGTTCTGGTGAGACCCCACCTGCAGTGCTGCATCCAGCTCTGGGGTCCCCAGCACAGGAAGGACATGGGCCTGTTAGAGCAAGTCCAGAGGAGGGACACCAAGATGATTAGAGGAATAGAGCATCTCTCCTATGAGGAAAGGATGAGAGAATTGGGATTGGTCAGCCTGGAAAAGAAAAGGCTTCAGGGTGACCTAGTTGTGGCCTTCCAATACCTGAAGGGAGCCCACAAAAAAGATGGAGAGGGACTAATTACAAGAGCATGTAGTGACAGGACAAGGGGGAGTGGCTTCAGACTGAAAGAGAGTAGGTTTAGATTAGATATTGGGAAGACATTCTTTATTGTGAAGGTGGTGAAGCACTGGAATACCAGTGAAGCTATGGTTGGCCCATCCCTGGAATTGTTCAAGATCAGGCTGGATGGATGGAGCTCTGAACAGCCTGATCTAGTGGAAGTACCCTTGTCCATGGTGGAGGGTTTGGAACTAAGTAAAGTCCCCTTCCAACCCAGGCCATTCTATGATACTATGATTCTAACTGGACAAAACCAGAAAAGTATATTTGGGGCTGTCCTCTAACACTGCAAATGCAAAAAACAAAAACAAACAAAAAAACCCAACCAAACAAAAAACCCACAACAAAACACAAACAAAAACAAAGAAAAAAACAAAACAAAACAAAACAAAACAACAAAAAACCCCCACTAAAATAGGAAACCATTTTTTATATGTTTATTTCTAAGAATTATTGTCTTTAATTCAACTTTATAATTTTTAATCCTATTGGTAGGTAATACAGTAACCAGTTCCTGTGTCCAGCAGGTGTGTGGTGCAGTGTCATTGAAAACCTCCTGAACTGTTTGAGGACAGGTGCTGATCCACACACTGTTCACCAGTTGGGAGCAGTCTCTAAGTTTTGTCTCTTTTGTTGTACTCAGTGCATGTAGACAATGTTCTGGATTATGTTCGTCTCAACTTATGAAAAAAAAAAAAGAATCCATTTAGAAAGCAGTAAAAAAATCCTCATCTGTTTTCATTTTAGAAAATATTTTAATTTTTTTTTTGTCATCATAATGAGACCATCTTGACCAGATTCAGTGATAAGTAACTGAGATCTGAAGCATTTTTTTGCCATAAGTCCAAACCACATTTAACTAGAAAATTAAATAATACAAGAAATTTAAAAAAAAAATTACCTATACTGTACTTACATACTATAGAGGATAAGCACCTCTAATGAAGTTTGATTAAATTAATTTTAGCTCAGATAGCACATTCACTCCTGAGATAATTCTATACGCATTTCATTACGTTTTTCTGCTTCATATAAAGTAATACAAAAGATTAGTCATTAGATTTTTGGAGGTATTTGTTCTAATTTTTCATTTGGCTACTGGTAAACAACCAGTTGTTATTATTATAACTTTGGAGTACAGAAAAAAAATCAAAGAAATCTAAAAAGACCATGTTTTCAGATTACCTCCTTGATATGAATGTTTATTTGTTCCATGTTGTTCTGGTTTGCATGAATGACATTCATTTTTCTCTGCTGTTTTTTTTTTTTTTCTTTTATAAATGTTGACACAGCTAAATTTGAAAGAATTTAAATCTATTCCATTTCTTGGTTTAGATTTATTCAGATATGCAATTATATTATGCTACTCTTTCACGCGTTTCTTATCTGAATCCTGCAGCCTTTTATTTGTGTTTGTCACTCTCATTCTTCCGTACATTTGTTCTAATCCATTTTATTCTTTAACTAAGATGCATGCAAGACAACACTTTCTCTGAAAAACAAATTGCAGTAATGTTACTGCTGTAAAACATGACTTTGTTTTTTAGCACCTTCCTGCTTCCTATATTAATAAATTCACAAATTCTAACCCACAATCTGAAGAATCATCTTTGCTTTTTAAACTTAATCATAAGCCATCACACAGGTAATTGGCACAGTACTTGAACTAGCAAGTTATATGTGATTATATCAGTGTCAGTTCTCCATGGCATTAATTTACTGCTGTGACACTGTAACAATACCTGGAGCTTCACATCCTAAATATTTCCCCTTGTCCCTAATAGTTAATCATTCCATAAGGAAGTGCACTTAAGATTTATGAAGTCAAGCTGGTGTTACCAAATAATGCTACCTCTTTGAATCTTCCCTTTCACAGGAATTAGAGATATCTTTTGCAGTGCCTCCAACACTAATTAGAATTTTTTAGGTCTTAAGGCAAATATTTTAAGCCCAAGCGCTCCAGTGGTGACAAACACTGTTGTGCCTTTCTCATAAAACTAATGGAAATTTTCTTTCTTCTGGAGTAGGAGAACTCTAATCTCTTGAAAGGTATGACCCAGCAAAACCATATTAGTAAAGTACCATATTTGCAATGATTTTGATACCTTAATGAGCCCCAAATATGATAAACCTTTTCCTAACACAGAAATAAACACAAAGCTCAGTGTATTTTCTGAAGGAAAATTGCTTTCAAATACTGAAAAATTTAAAATCTAAAAGATCTATAGAAGCTGAAACTCTGTGAGATATGTTATCTTAATGGAATAGCACTGTTATATTGTATAGATTATCTTAATATAATAGAATTGGTATGGTCTTAGGACCAGTCCTTCCTGCAGTCTCTTTTTGGTAATGTTCTGGATATGTGAGGCAGCAAAGCAGGGACAAAATATTGATCACACATTACAACATACGAAATAATTAGAGGGGTGGAGGAAAGAGAAAAAAAATTCAATTAGTATTACTTTTTCTCCTAATCTTTTTACTCCTCCTGAAGTCCTTGATGGATTTTCCATTTTTGTTTACACTACAAGGCTTCTTGATTTGTTATTCATTTATGAATGGATGCTAATTGATATTGATCTCAATGCCTTGTTTATTATCATCTTCTGGAGAATGAGTTATTCTAAGGTGATATATCTGGAGTGAATTGTGGTCCTGAAGGCAGAATCAATATACATAGGAAAGTCTGAAGAAACAGTTCTGCTTTGAAGCACATTGTAGTTAAGAAAGATTAATTTGGAAGGCATAGATAAAGACAGAGAAATGGGACACCTAGAAAAGAGATGGTAGGGATAGAAGTTATGACAGATATCAGGAAAGAACAAGAGGAAGTTGCTGACACCACAGACAGTATTAATTGGAAATAGGCTCCTATCCTTTGCTGTTTGCAATTCTGGATCTATCTGGGATCAAATATGCATGTAGATTGAGGATGAGATTCTTCCTTACTTTTTTTTTTTTTTTTTGTAACTTTGCAACTACTTAGCAAAAGTAATAGTTAGAAAAAAGCACAGCAGTCAAAGCCACACTTTACATTAAAGAAGAAAAAAACCTCTACATGTGTCCTGCCTTCAGCTGAGATAGAGTTAGTTTTCTTAGTAGCTACTCCAATGCTGTGTTTTGTACTCAGTATGAGAATAATATTGATAATTTTGGCTTTCGTTAAGTAGTGCTTACCGTAAATCAAGAACTTCTCAAGTGTCTCATGCTCTGCCAGTGAGGAGCTGCACAAGAAGCCAGGAGGAAGCGTGGCTGGGTCAGATGACACAAATGGATCAAAGGGATATTCTACATCATGCCCATCATATAAGTTGGGGCTGGGAGAAGCTGAACACTGCTGAGACACTTGCTGGGCATAGGTCAGTGGGTGGTGAGCAATTGTATTGTGCATCACTTGCTTCCCTTGGGTTTTATTTCTGTCTTTCTCCTTTTCATTACAGTTGTTATTTTTATTATTATGTTATTATGATTATTATTATCATCATTATTTTATTTTATTTATGTTGTTTTGTTTCATTTTTTAAACTGTTCTTATCTCAACCTATGAGTTTAATTTATTTTTTTTATTGTCCTCCCTGGGACCACCAAAAGTTGGGGGAGTGAGCAAGCAACTACCTGGTACTTAGTTGCTGCCTGGGGTTAAGGATGGCAATATAGAAGACTGTGTAAAGGCCTCTCAGACACGGTGGTGATCCAAGCCCTTGATCTCTCTAGCTGGCACAACAGGTTGTCAAAATCGTACACCTCTCAGAAGAGAATCTACTGTTACTCCTATCTCTCCTTCCAGAAGAGAATCTACTGTCTCCTTTCCTTGGTTGTACTGGCTGTTACACAGGGAGCAGATGGGGCTGCCTTGCTCAGTTCTAGCCTTTCTCCTGATGTGATGGGTCTTTTCAGATTACAAAGCAGCAAAGTGGTTCTGCAAAGGCACCTCAGGCTCTGGGGGAGGTATTTTTCTCTGGCAGGTCCTTGCCATTGCAATTTTCCATTCCTCCGCTGTCTTCCCTTCCATGTGTGTTCTTTTTGTCCACCTTTCTTCTGTGTGTGTCACTGAGGGAGTCTCGCTGTTTGGCTGCAGGCTGTGGGTGCACTGTAGGCTGCACTTGGAACCATAAGCTATCTAACTCCTTTTCAGCTTCCCTAATGTTACACAGCTTTTTTTCTAAGCAAAATCCCTGAAAACTGAACACTGAATAAATTGTCTGCCGGCTTTGTTGTCTAATCAGGACTGAGAAGATACTACAGTCAGTCAACATGGTGTATTCATTCATTCAATATAAAGTAGTGGAGTTTTACAAATATAACAAATTTGCTAATATCTTTAAGAAATATAGTTATGTATCTGTGCTATTTTGACCATGTTTAGGGGTTCTCGGCCTGGACGGTGAGAGAAAAACTGTGAGCTTTGCCACTGCAATGTCATTGTGCATGTGAGAGATATTTCTGCGAAAACCCACTTATTTTTGTGGATGGATGGATTTCTGAAGTAGGCTGTTCCTACGCCAGAGCAGACCAGGGTAATAAAAGCAAGTCCTTCTTTGGAGAGTGGTAAGTATAATGGAAAAAAAAAGTAATGTATTTACTGAGCAGTAATAGAATGTTTTCTAATAACACTCAGATTGAAGTATTGCCAAGTCTTTCTTGAAGAGTAATGGAAATGCTACGTCTGTACAAATAAGAAAAGATTATTTTCTCCAGCAATAAAATGAATGATAGAATAGTTTATTACCGTTGCCAGAATATTTATACTGACAAATATACTCACATAATTCATTGCATGACAAAGAACATTATATTGTCTTGTCAAAGAAAAACATCATTTTAATTTAAGATGAACTGTACTTTACTAGCTGGTATAGACTTCATAGATTGTAGATCTGAGTAATGAAACTGATTTAAAGAAAACATCTATGATATTACTGCAACAATTACCTGATTAGAACAACTCAGCCTTTGGTCAGCATTTTGAGGAAGTTGTTGTGTGAACTGACTCATTTTACAAAAGTAAAATACCTTCCATAATCTCAAGCTTTAAAGTTTAAGTATACCTCAAGGCATCCAAGTTGCTTCACATACTGGAGGGGAAAAATAATTCTGTCAGCCAGTGCTCTATAGGAATTTTTCTAGAAAATTATGGTCCTCCTGGAGACATTATAATCTCTCATTTTATTTGAATCATGCAAAGCATGTTATTAATAGAAAAAACTCCTCAAAGCATCTCACTTTGTAAAGTAGAATAGGGCTGAGCCAGTACAGTACAAGTTGGAGTAATGACATGATATGTAAAACTGGAAGTTTCTTAATCTCTTTCACCCAGGAGAAAGTGTGATGGGAAATCTTTTCCTCAGAGGACAAACAGCACCTTAGAATCTCTCATTTTGGCATTTAGGCATGATTCTGATCTCAGTAAGGTTGAAGTAACACCAATGCATGCTGTTCTGGCGTAAGTGAAAGCAAGATCATTTCAGAACCAGCTGTTCAGAGGAAGAATGATAGGATTAATGACTTCTTTATCTCTGGGTGATGCCCTTGTTGATGCAGCCCAGCATCCCACTGGCTTTCTTTGCTGCAGCAGCAGAGAGGTCACTCATACTGAGCTTGCTGCCCACCAGGACCCATTGGTCCTTTCCACAACCAGGTAGATCCCTGCCTGTCCTTTAGTGCTGGGTTACATTTTCTCAGAAGCATCACCTCTCACTTGTCCTTGTTGAACTTCATATGATTACTGTTAGCCCACTCTTCCAGCCTATCCACATCTTCCTGCAGCATGGCTCTCCCTGACAAAATGACCACTTCCCCCAGTGATCAGTTTGGGATCATTGGCAAACTTTATCAGATTACACTTGATCCCATCTTCCACGTCACTTATGAACACCGACCACTTGTCCAAACTGTAACACATCAGTTTTTCTAGACGGTGAGTGTGGGAAATCCTGGGGAAAGCCTTGAAGAAGTCCACTGCTTGCCCCACATCAACTGAACAGGTTACTGTAGAAGGTGATCAAGTTTGTCAAGCATGACTTGTCCCTGGTGAATCCCTGCTGGCTTTTCCCAATCATGTGCTTCATCTGACTTGTAATGGCCTCCAGGAGGATTTGGCATCCAGAAGGCACTGGAGTAGGACTGGTAGGCCTATAATATTCTGGATCCCACTTAAACCCCTCTTGTAAGCTGGGGGCTACGTTAGCTTTCCTCCAGGCTTCTGGGATGTCCCCTAATCTCCATGACTTCTCAAGGATTGCAGGCAGCAGCCTAACAATGACATCAGCCAGCTTAACACACATGGGTTGATATTGTCAGAATCCAGTGATTTGTATAAGGGCTAAGCTATGACAGTTCACACACCAACTCTTCCTCCACTGATGGTGGGTCTGCACCTTCATCGACCTGTTGTTTTTTGTTTTTTTTTCCCAAGGCCTGGGGCCAAACAGCACTGGTAAAGAAGGTGTTGAGAATCTGTGCCTTTTCAGCAATGTCGGTGACTAATTCTCCTGTTTAACAGGGGCTCAGTATTTTCCTTCTGTTAGTTTCCTTCTCTTTCTGCCTTTCTTCACATACCTGAAGAAGCCTTTCTAGTGTTTTTTTATGTGTCTGGCCAATTTCTGAGCTTTTACTTTTCTAACTGGATCTTTGCACACCCTGGCAATGGCCTTGTACCTCTCAACAGGTATTTGTCCACTTGCCATCTCTGGTATGCTTCTTTCCCAGTTTCAAGCAGATTTGAAAGCTCAGAATTAAGCCAAGGGAGTCTATTGCTCTGCCTTGTTCCATAACTTTTTAAGGGCATGAAGTGTTTTTGCACTTCCTGGAGAACGTTCTCAAAAATGTCCCAGCACTCACTAGCTTTTTCATCCTCCATGGAAGCATGCCATGGAATTTCTTCCAGTAGAGCTCTGAGCAAACTCGTTTGCTCTTCTAAAATCTAAAACCTTCATCTTAGTACTAACCTTCCACATGTGCAGGCAGATCCCAAACTGCACAATACTATGGTCTCTGCAGCCAAGGTTATCACTAACCAATATACTACAAATCATGTTTTCTTGGTGTGTGAATATCAAGCCCAGAAGTGCCTCATTCCTGTTTGGCACACCTAATCTTTTGTATGAGGGAAGAGTCCTTTATGCACTTCAGGAACTTTTAAGGGTTTCAAATATTGCTTCATTGGCCTTACTGTCTTAGTTTGGAGGTCAATAGCAGATGCCTGCTCTAAGATAAGCCTGGGAGACAACCCCTCTGATCTTGATCCAGAGACAATCAAGTGGGCTTCCAAAATTACCATAGTAAGACTTAAAAGATTGACCAGAATACATATTTCCCCCTTTTTTTTTTTTTTTTTGTGTTAACTTTTGCTAAGAAAATTCAAGTATGGAGTAGGTTTTAATTTAGTTGATAAAGTATTCAGCTGCTTCCCATTTTCCCCTGAAGATAAAAACAGTGATAGAAAAAAAAGCAACTAAATATATTTATACAGTAATAGCAATCTTTTTCTTTTGTACATTTTGATTGCCAGAAACTACTGAGAAACAAAATATAACCATAATCCTTAGTTCCAAATTACATTAAGCCTGATGAACATTAGCTTAGTGTAAGATTGGGTATTTAATGGTATCCACTATAATAATGAGAAAAGACATGAAACAAAGCAGAAGCAGGCAGTTGCTCTGTTACATTGAATAAGTAAGACATACAAATTATTAAACTAATGCAAGCTCACTGAAGTTTTTGAGTAAGGGGACTAATTTTTTTTAAAAAAAGTTTATTTTAAATATATCTTGGGGAATTTGTTTTATTTTGGTTTTTTTCTTTATTTGTTTGTTTTGTTTCTGCTGAAATCCATACTCTTTTCAAACTGAAAAATCAAAACCAAAAAAATTGCCTCATTCTAAACATTTTTGTGAAAACTGGAGTGTTTCCTCTAAGGAAAGACAGACTGCTCAGTTTAGCTGATCTGTTATCAAAACATGTCCTTGAATTGAGATAAATAAAACCTGTTAATTCTAAAGCTGACATCCATTGATATGCTTTTAGAGAGCAGTCTGAAATCACCCCTGACACAACAGTGTATCCTATACCATAGGAAGCAACTGCAGAACCTAAAGTAGAGTTCCATTATTTCAAGAGACCCATAAAAAAGTGAAGTAGAGAAAACAGGATGGGAGCCAAGTATGAAGTTTCTCCTAAATTTTTAACTGAAGATTAAATTCTCTAATGTATTGTACAGATAAGTATTTAAATCCAGATTTTATTTTATTTTTACTATCTTTGCTCAGTACTCTATCCAGTTGTTTTCTCTCATGTGTAGAAAGGCCAAGATGGAGTTTCCATGGGACACTCAAGAGCTGTAGTTTAGTTTCATGGCATAGTGGAAAGACAGTGTTTGATCTGCAAAACCACAGTGGCTTAGATCATATATTTTCTGTTGCCTGATTAGAGACTACTGAAAATATATTAGATTTTATGACTAGGTGATATTTCTTGAGAGGAAAAGAAAGGAGCAAAGACCATAAACAAAAAGAAGTTGATGCAACCTGCTCTGTAACGTAAGGTCCATTGTCACTCTCTGGCAGTGAAATACCTAGTTTAATGACTAGATTTAAAATCTAGTTAGGCCAGTTTGTACTTATTTTTCTTGACTGGTCACATCAATTAATACTAAATTCAACAGTACGGTTTGGGTAGTTAGAGATTTTCTCATCAGGTTTAATGCAGGAGAGAAAAATGAAGCCCTGAACTAGTGACACAAAAAGCCTGCCCAGTTGTGACAAAATGAATTCAAAGAGGCAGTAGTTTGATTTTGAATTCTAACAAGCAGTAAAAGAGAGTGAGGGATGCCAAGTATTAAAAGTTGTGTTCCTGACAGGTAATATATTTTTTGGGAGAGCAGTTCCAGGACAAAACATACAGTTATGTTTATGCAAACAGATCAGCTCCTGGGATGGTATAAACAGGAATAATAGCAAAAGCATTGGCAGTAGTACTTGTACTGTCTCTTTATCCTAACAAGACCATCCTTCGAATTATCAAAAGGAGGAATCTTCCATACAAACACAGAACAGAAATAGAAAATGAAGTAACTGTCCGGAATGAACACTTTTCCTGCTTGAAAGAACCAACAATACACGGATAAGGAAGAAGTACAAGATGAAGACAGATGCACAGATGAAATTGAGGAAACAATTAGAGTGCACTGATCATTGTGATAAGCAGCTGAAACCACATATGCGTGTTTTAGACATGTCATGTCTTTGTAGGCAGTGCTCCAAAAAAAAAGGTTTTAAGGAAGGATTTTAAAGCAAATAATACAGACATTGCAAAGTTGTTCAAAGACTCCTGCCACCATAGGGACTGCTGGGGTGGAGAATTACAGATGCATTCATTTGAATATCCTGATATTTATTCATATCAATACAGCCTCTGACTTGAAAGAATAAATGAAAACAAAACTACTTACAAAATCAGTGTTTATCTCAAAAATCCAGAAAATGCTTTCCTATCATAGAATTGTGAGTAATCTACAGAAACTTATACTAAAAAAAAATAAAAATCTAATGTTTACAAGGCTATATCAGAAAGCCTGAAATGCTGTAATATATTACTGGGCAAGGAGATCCCTGAAGAGGCCAAAGTCTGTTCTTCTGAAACCCAGTACTGTGGTCCTGCTTTATGCCATTCACCCTTCTTGTAGAGTCTTAGACCCACAATTTTATGGTCACTGCAGCCAAGACTGTCCCTGACATCCAAATTACTGCACAACAGCAGCTGTGAGAGAAGAGTATGAATAGGTGAGTGGAACAGCACTGCAGACCCCAAGGTTGGTGAAGAAGGAGGGGGAGGAGGTGCTCCAGGTGCTGGAGCAAAGCACCTGGTGCTGGAGCAGCCTGTGGTGAAGTCCATGGTAAGGCAGCTGTGCCCCTGCAGCCCATGGGGTCCACAGGGGATCAGATATCTGCATGCACGTTGTATTGAACCCCATGTCAGGGCAGGTGGAAGCCCAAAGAATGCTGTCACTGTGGAAAACCCATACTGGAGCAGGCTTCTCTCAGGACCTGTGATCTATGGAGAGAGGAGCCCAAACTGAAGCAGGTTGCTGTCAGGACTTGTGACCCCATAGAGGGGTCTCATGCTGGAGCAGTCTGTTCCTAAAGGACTGCACTCTGGAATGGAACCATGCTGGAGCAGTTGTGAAGAACTGCAGCCCACGGGATGGACTCATTTTGGAAAAGTTTGTGGAGAGTAGTCTCCTGTAGGCTGTCGGAAGAACTCAGTGTTAAAGGAGTTTGCAAAGGACTGCCTTCTGTGGGAGGAGCCTCAAGCTGAAGCAGGGGAAGGCTGTAAGGTTCCTCCTTGACAAGTGCCATAGATAACACACCACAAACTAACCACAACTCCTATTCCTGTCCTCCGGCACTGCTCGGCTGGAAGAGTTAGAAAATTTGGGAGTAAACTTAAGTCCAGGGAGAAGGTGGGGGTGGGCCAAAGGCGTATTAAGATTTATTTTTATTTCTTATTATTTCACTCTGATTTGGTGGTGAAAAGAATAATTTCACAAGTCAAATCAGTTCTGCACACTAGGGTAATCAGTAAGTAATCTCTTTCTCTTATTATCTTGACTATTCTTTATATTCTTTCTCCCTCTGTCCATTTGAGGAGGGCAGTGACAGAGCAGCTTTGATGGGCACTTGGCATTCAGCCTTGTCACAACAAAGTGTGCAGATTACCTGTTACAGGGTTGAGAGTTTTCCCAACAAGGCTGTTCTTTAGGCACTTGAACTTCCTTACATGGCTGTTCTCAAAAAGATTGCATTACGCTCCTGTATTGTTAATTACTGTGTCCAGTTCTGCTCTCATCACCCCAGGCCTTTCGCTTGCCTACCTCATCCCCTGCTTCTTTACTTACTGATAAATCTCTCCCTCTGCAGTCATTCCTAATTTAAATGTCTACCTACTTGGTGTCTTACCAACCATACCAGGCTGTTGACAGAGATTTGAACCACACATTCAAGTGGACCTCATAGCTTCCAAACAGTTATTGACCCCCAAAGAGTGTTCAAAAAATGCTGTTTTTCCCTTTATTTTTGGTTTGAAATATTATACACCAGCTTCACTTGCTCAAAAACTCTTCTAAATCCTTCATGGTATTTTCAGACAGTACAAAGTGTTTGGGTTGATTCATTAAATTTACAAGAGGTATGTCCTTCTCACCAGTTGTCTTATTCAGCACAACAATTTCTCTGTATAAAATATTAAGCAACAGAACTGCTAGTTTTAAAGGAGATATTGATTCCACAATTACTTCTGCTCTTTCAGTAAACATTCTGGAGATCTCAAGTGTTCATTCTCAAACACATTGTTACCACTGTGAAAAGATGTTCTGCAATTACCACATGCAAGGACCCTCTGGGCAACTCATTAGAACTGCAAACTATATGAGACATTTGATTTAATATCTCATCTTGGTATGATGTGATCATTAAGATTTCAGAATTCCTATAGCCAAACTTACATAAAGTCATACTCCACATGCAGTTTTAGTCACACATCCAGACTTCTCCTGCAGACCTGGGTGCAAATAAAACTAAGCTTATATTTTGATTGAAGTAGCCACCTTTGCCTTTCCCATCAGAAATAATTCTACATAAGCTGGTGAAAGGATTAGATTTCCTAACATACCGCTTTTCCTCTCTTCTGTCTTTATTACGGCTGTTATTGTACTTCCAATAAAATCAGTTGGATTTTCACTGGTATTGTAACAGAAGCAGAATCAGATTAATTACCTCAGCAGCCCTCCTAATCTTTGAAAACTACAGCTGAGCATAAAGAGGGTAGAGTAGATGTGAGGAACTGTGCCTTTACAAGTCTCTGAAGTGACCTGCAGCAGAGTGGTGCTGTGCAGAGCACACCTCACAAATGCCAGAGCCTAAGGAAGCGTCACCTCTCTTACACACCTGAGCCTGCCAGGCCTGCAATCAAGGACAACTTCAGGCAACTCTTATACATCTGTGGGATCAACTTGCAAATGGTTAGCTCAGGAGACACAGTATTGCTGCAGAAAAGAAGTCCTCTACCCAGCTCCCACGACTGTCAGCTTTGCAGCTAAACAGCTTCTATTTAAACCTAACACAGACTCTAGCACCATCTTTGAAAGGGGTGTCTGTATCCAAGCACTGCTAAGTAACAGAAAGAGGAAAGGTTCCTTTCAACTGAGGTGTGGCATAAAAAAGACATTTGTTGAAAGTTAGGCAGCTTCTGCTGAGACTACAGCAGGTTCTAAGTCTTAATATTTTGATGAAAATGAGCTGTATGTTCTTCAGAAACAAAGGGTTTGTGAGTGCCTTAGAGAAAACATCAATTTACAGCTCTTGTTCAATTTGAACTACGTGCTCTTCATCAAAGGGCTGATTTCCTGATAGAATTCAAATATCTTTTAAAGACGAGGAGATTGTTGCTCCTGAAAATACACTACGGAATTTGCTACAGGTGTTTGTCTTGACTGGAACTCATGTGAGTGTGGGATTTTGGGTTTTTGTTTGTGGTTTTGTTTGGTCGTTTGTTTTGTTTGGGGGGGGGGGGATGTTTTGGTTTTTTTCCTCCTGATTCCTGTGTTATTCCTTCTTATCACTGGCTGGGCACTCCAAAAATATCTAGCTGCCAGGAGTCAAAAGCAATGGTCAAAAATTGGTTTGCACCTACAAATCAGATAGTCATCCTCCCCTTTTGCAGATTATTTTCCTCCTCTCTGCTACATTTTCTTTCATCTATACTAAGCATGTTTGAAAGTAGCATGCTGAGTATTGGTTTTCAAGGTAAGTTTTTTATGGAGTGAAAAAAACCTTTTAAGATTCAGTCAACACTGTAATTTTTTAACATATCTTTTTTAATATGCTGCAGTTACCTACTAGAAATCATGGTCATGTATGGATACGAATATACTGAATTTTTTGTGACATGCCATCAGATGCAGGAGCTAGCTGAACTTTGTATAGAACAAACACCCTACTTTAAGCAAACTACCTTATTTAGATGTAAAGAGGTCAACCTACTAAGAGATGCCTAGAAGCCAAACACTGCTAAGGGCTGATTAGTGTATTTAAGAAAATTAAGGCAGAGTGACTGTACATGTAATACTGCAAGCAGTTTCTATTGCTATGACCATTTCCCATTCCAGGTAGACATCATAGGTGTGCTTAAATAGGCAGGAAATAGCATTGTAATGATAGCATGTAAGTCATTCTTTTGTGTAAGCCGCTGTCTCTTGTGTATGATCTCAGTTTCACCCTGCACAGTTTTTTACAGAAAGATTTGCCATTGCCTGGAGGCTAGAAAGCTTGAAACAACCAAAGGTTTAGATTAAGCATGGCACATCCTTATACCCAGAGGTTTGCAAAGTTATTTCATACAACCTTCAGAAAAGTGCCTCTAGCACTTGAAATGATAGTCAGATCTGGGATGTCTTGCACTCTGTGGGGGGGTTAGGCTTCTCGTTAAGGAGAGATTTTGATTATCTTTCTGATCAACTTAAATATGTATTATTTCTCTTTTCTTAATCATAATTTTCTTTGTATGAGGCATATGCTGTATGGAAACTTGCTCAAGTGATAAGGGAGAATCTTCAGCAAAGATTTAAAGGGCACATATTCTTACTTACCAAGCTTTCTTATTTTTAGTCTGAGAACTTTGCTTACGAACTTTGTCCCTACATTTTAGGAACTTTAAATTTTGATATCTGCTGGTAGCTCTGGGACTTTGCCTAAGCCAGTTTATTTTCCTCCTGTCCCAAGGCAATTGCTGTAGCTGTCAGCACATTGCCAGGTAGCTAGGGCAGTAGCTAGCATCTCAGACAGCTTCTTAATGAAAGACCCATGCTGATCCCTGTATTTATGCATTAGATCATTGACTGATCTAGGACTCACCTAGACCTGCAAGGTACAACAGTCTTGTTTTAATCAGCTGGAGCACTCAGAAATGAGCATTTACAGTGCAAGACCTCTCTGACATGGTGCATGCTACTCTGCTTTCTCCAAACCTACAGCACAGTGTCTTAAACTATTATGTTTATAAATGGAGATTTCTGAAGAAAGCTATTACAACAAATGTAGCCTTTCAGCAGAACCATGCTATCCACTTGCAAATAATCAGGGAACATACAGGAAGATGTGCATGTAAAAAAGATATTTTCAGTCTTAAAGTGAATAGTGAGTAAATCCCAGCAATGTCTCATAAAATGGGGTTAAATTCAGCGCTAAAGACATATCATTACACCATCATCATTCTACC
>VXAY01001872.1:29722-43976 GCA_013399855.1 Oxyruncus cristatus
TTTCCCCAACAACAATCTACCAAAAAAAAAAAAAAAAAAAACAAACCCACTTCTATTTTCATTATGATAATCAAATTGACTTGATTGCTAGATAATTACAATTTCTGTTGGTACAACAAGAAAGGACACTGAGACTATGCATTTATTTTCATGTGGAGGAGCATCAGGGGAGAATTGTTCCAGAGTGCTGAATGTGCAACATATTTATAGGGCTTTCTTCATATCAAAAATTACTCTTTTTTTTTTTTATTTTCTTTCCTTCTTTCCATCATGGTTATAGTTTACTATTAAGGTAAAAGAGAAAGATTTTTCTACAAACATGAGAAACTAACTATGCCTTTGCAAGCAATGCTCATTAGAGATTTACTATATTTTTATTTTTCATTTGTGTGTATATATGTGCATAATAGGCATCTGTGTACTTTTCTCCTTTCATTTTTTTATATTTGCCTTTGGAGAAACATTTTTTTATTCATTTCTCTTCAACTATATTCATCAATCCGTCAATGATGGATTGAACCAACCCCATGTGATAGTTTCTTTGAATGCTTTCTATACAAAAATTGTGTAAGGAACTGTTCCAGTTTGTTTAAGATTTTTCTGTATTTCATAGTGTTTTCATTTGTTTATAGTGAAAGTTTTATCCCACTACTATAAGCAACATTAGCACTGGCTCTTGAGCTGATCTGTAACTGAAATGAAATTGTGACCTGTCTGCCTTGGACCCTTTGGAATGTTTTTGTCATTCTTATACATTAAGCAAATAGCAAATCACTGTAAAGCTTAAAACATAAAATGATGCCTTTGTAGAAGCAGCTCGTTACTGATTTCAGTGACCTTACAATTTCACCCAGTATTTTTAATGCTGGAGCTTGAAATCACACCTCAATTGTAAACATTTGTATTTTCACAATGGGTTGAAAATGAAGTACTGAGATAACATTTTATGGCTTCAGAAATGCTCTCTGTGGATCTTACAATTTTCCTTTTGGCTGGGGGAATATAAAATCTGTACCATATACAAGAGGTACCTATGCTTCTTTGAACCAGAACTTTTCATTGGGAAAAATGGCCAGCAGTCCAGGACTCATAACATGCCTTAGCAGTGAGGTTTAAATTTCTTGCTAAGAGTTTCCAGAAATATTCAGATTTTTAGATACATATGCATAATGCAAAACCATTTGTACATCAATCTGACTGTAAGTGTGGAGGTTTGACCTCAATTGGTATCCAAGAACCTAAACAACTCTTTGTTACTGCTGCTTCTCCAAGACAGGATAAAAGAGAGTGCAGGGAGAAGGCGACAGGCAAGACTAACAGGTAAAAATAAAATATAAAATGTTTAACAAAAAAAACAAACCCAAACCAACAAAGAAATAGAAAGATTAACCTGCTAGCACTGTCCTTGGCAGGGCTAAGATTCAGGTGCAAGCTCTTCTCAGAAACACAATTCTAATTAATACCAATCCCAGGGAAGTAAATTCCAAAACATGTATGTGAAAATGCATAAGATGTAGTATATTATAAACAAGATGACATTACCTAATAAATATTGAGATTCAAGCAGTTTTGCAGGAAAGTGTCCTCAGTGTCTATTCTTATTTAATTAGTATCCTCTCCCCAGTGTTTTGTCTATAAATCACAGGCTAATCATCTGCACAGATTCATGCTGTAAGAATACTTGTCTGAGTCACTTTCAAATTGTTCCAAACTTTTTCCTTGATTTTTTTCTCTCCCTTTAAGAAATGACACTCAGAAATGACCAATTATTTTCATATTCTGGAGGAAAAAAATAAAAACTGAGGACCTCTGTGCCACCTGCCTGAAGCAAATTTGCACTGTTGAGTTATATCAGAGGATTTTAAACTTGAAGTAATGGCATACCCTTGACCACAGTAGCATGAATGGCTCTGCTAGAATTGCAAATGATTTTATGTATGTTGGCAGTAAGACACCATTGATATCACATAGTAAAAAAAAAAAAAGAACATAAAGTAGTGGCGAATTTGCTGCTACTGTCAATCAAGGTTGTTTGTGGGTTACAAAGAGGGCAGAATTTGGATGTGTAATTCTGCTCTGAAAACGTAACATGGAGCATAAAATACTAGGCAGAAATGGAAAGTGATCAATTAGAAACATTGCCTGAAACCATTAAACAAACATTAGCAAACTGCAGAAATCTGTAAGCATAAAATGACAAATCCCTTTCATCACAGTCTATAGTTAATATTTATGGATTCAGGTACAATGATAGGTAATGTAGTAGATTTATGTAATGCCATTTATTAAGGCTCTCATTTTCCTGCATAACATTACTACAATGTGTGATATTTCACTATAGTTATTTTACACTCTCAGATTTTTATTTAAAATAAAAATGCAAGTTTGTGACTTAATTATACATCCGTGAATGATGACATGCAAAATTCTGCAGGATTCCTTTGGTGCAGAAGGACCACTACAGAATCAACAGATCATCTGAAAGGTTTTGTGGAGTGCACTACTATGATATTAAAGGGGACAGGTCATGCCTGAACCACTTTTGACACAGCCATGGACTGCTAAAAAATTGTTTAAGTACCTCATAACATTCCAGCACTCAAGAATAGTTGAGGACAGATGTTTTCCATCCAACTGACAGTATTTTCACACTGTTTTCATTAAACTGTCATTTAAAAAACTGCTTCAAATTGAGTCCCCTTTCTGCTTTGTTAGTTTTAATGTATCTCTCTGTACCTGTATGGCAGGAGAGGTTGCTTTTGTTCTTGTATATAAATTTACCAGAAATTAGGGCACACTCACACACACAGTTACCTACAGTAAGTCTTATAGTAATCATACAGCTGCTAAAAGGTCTGGGCAAGAACAGTCTTAAGAATTTGCACATATTTATGGTCTAATCTGAAAAGCTTTATAATGTATTAAGGCATTGTGAACTGAAACATTTATGCAACTTTGCTTTGAAAGAATCAGTAACTTTGATACACTCATGCTGAAGAACACATTGTTCACTGAACACAGAAAATGAATGCTTCAGCTTGCCCTAAACAGACAAAAAATAAGAGTCAAGAGCAACAGTGATTTAGCAAGTACAGCAAATAAACGAGTATAATTGAACCAAGTGATCCTTTAGAAAGGTTCAGATGTTGGGTCTCAATGTTTGCAAAAGCTGTGGATGTAATTTCTTCCAGAAATTCCACTCTTGTTTTTCTTAGTCTCAAACCAAGAAAAATGTTGCACTTAATAGCTATAAACTTACAAGAACAATAAAATATATCTTCATGAGAAAAAAGTGTTTCAGAAGTTGTGCTGCAAAACAGAGATAGGAAGTTGCATCATATACATTCAAAACTACAACAACAAAGAGAACATCTTATTTCTCTTTCATGAAAATGTAGAATAATTTGAAGTAAATCTCAGAGCCTTGACAGGTGGAAGTGTCTCTCTACATCCCTGAGATCAGGAGAACACAGTATAAATTTTAATTCCTTGGTGGAAGTCAGACAGCTGACAATCCATACATAAATACATATATGTAAACTAAGATGAGGAGAATGGAATGGCACTGCATTCCTTCTTATAGCCACACTGAAGCAGGGTTGACAGTGAAGCTAAGCTTCTGGCCCCACTCCAGATCTGCTTCCAGCAGAGAGCCACATGCTGTATCTAAATCTTGATGTTGCCAGGTCACACACTGCAGCAAATACCTGATCTACATAGACCCAGGCAGCCTTGGCCCAGCAGCAGTTAAGTGCTAAGGATCATGCAGTACCCTCAAACACATGAACATACTTATATGGATGCGACTATTTTTAACCCTGTCTGTGATAAGTGGGGGGAGGCAGGGGAAAAAGAAAAAAAAGGAAAGAAGAAAAATTTAGTAGGAAATAGTTCCCTTCATATCTGATTTCCATTCCCATAAAAAGAAAAAAAAATTGAACCAATATCAAGGATTCAAGCCTAGTCCCTACTAGATAAGTTGAAAAGTGCTCTTCTGTTTTAAAGAGGGGTGATGACAACTGTTTCCCATCTTGTACATGTATTCTGAGGCTGTATGGATTTTAAGAAGTGCCCAGATACTTTGGTTTGAGGAATAAAAGTTTAAAAAAAAAAAAATTCAGTCTGGTGATGAGAAAACACTAGCTGAAAATGCTCTCCTAGTCTTCACTGGAAGCATAAGAAATATACAAAAATCATAGACCTGCATTTGCTTATTTGTCTGAAGAAACCATAAACCTACTAACTCTGGGGTTTATTCGGTTGGATTTTGGGGATTTTTTTGTTTGTTTTGACACTTTTCACAATTTAACTGCAATAGACTTTGACATAAGTGTTGTCACATGTATTGAGAACTGATTAAGGGATGATAGCTCTTGCTTTTAGCTGTCCACCATTCCACTTGTTATTTCCCCACCCTGTATGTCACAGATTGAAAAAAAGACTCAAGAACAAACTTATGAGATGAAAATCAATTCTGAATGTTTCAGCTGTTAATTTGCTTAAAGCTGGAATCTGCTTCAGTCTTGAGAAGTGTGATTTATCCCATGGGTAGCCTGAACAAATTAGTGTTCTTGGGCTCAAAACTTTGGACAGTCTTGCATAGACTTTGGAAATATTCTCCGTGTCCGTGCATTCATAGCAAATGTAATATTCCGTTGTACCATATTCCAGCAAATACTTATCCACAGAAAAATTTAAAAAAAAAAAGTTTTTGCAGTGGCTTAGCAACCAGTAAATTCCTCTAATATCCATGCAGAGGATATTTATTAAATCTTCTCCTGTAGAATGACATGAAAACTCTTTCATAAAAGAAACAAAAACCTGATTTTAAACCCTCTTAAGGAGGCTAAACACCACTTGAGTTTCTCCCATCTTTGAGTGAATACAAGGTGTAATTATTGATTATCATGTATTCTTTCCAGGAGTACTTTAGTTTGATTTTTAATATATATATGTATCTTTTTTGTAATTATTTTTTCTCATTTTTCTCTTTTTTTAAAGTTAAAATTCTTTTATACAGTTCAATTTTACAGATAGTTTTTGCACTCTGTCTTTATTCCCACTGCAGTCTTTTTATCAACGTTTTTACCTCTTCTTTGAACGCATTCAATTACACTATATGGGGCTTACCTAATACCATATTCTTTATGCTGCAACAGAGACACTTTAATATATGAGGTTTAAAAGCTTAATAATTTCCTTCACACAGCATTTCTTTCATTCCACGTAACATAAGTTTCACTGATGGCCATAATTTGAAAACTAGGTTATTGTCTCCATTCTTCACATCCACAATTATTTCAGAGTTTTACAAAGTAATATTCCTTGATTTGGATCAAATGAGGTAATATTAATTCCTCAACCTGCAGTACACAGTGATAGTTATACTAGCCATAAGCACCTGAAATAATAAAAAACTGCTTTTCAATTCATGATTTCTGCTTTTCTTCTCTAGAACTTTAAAAAACTTTCAACAGCCTTAATTTATTGTGTGTGTGCTGTATTTATGAATGTTGTTTGAGGCAGTCTGTCACTGGCACACAGCTGACTGCAGCTTCCACCTTATAGAAAATACAGGTCAGCACATTTGTAAAAATTTGGCAGATTATGAGCGTTTACCCTTGTCCTGTTTGGCATATGCTGACTGGGAAAAACTTTATTTTTTATGTATGTATGCAAATAAAAATGGCTTGAGATATCCAGTTTGCAGTAGAAGTAAAATGAAGGTCTCAATATTCTGAGATGAGCTGTAAAGAAGGAGGGGCTGAGAATACGTATCTAGGTTATTTTCTGAATGACTAAGAGATATATATTCTTCTCACTGAGTAAACTGCTGTGAATCTGTGTTGGAATCTGAAACTTGGTGGTTAGCAGAAAGGGGACTGATAGGATTAAGAAAGTGGCCATGGGCAGCAGCAGACAAGAGGAAATCCCTTCTGTGAAGACCAGAGACTTCATCACAAGACTTATTAATATTTATCTATGTTTATTCGTCCTGTCTCATTCAGCAAGATATGGATGCACTTTGTGGTGATGCTGTCAGACGTGTAGAAGCCTCTTTTGTTTTCTGCCCTCAGGTGGTTCCATCCTACAGGAGAATATTAACCAATTTGTGTAACTGTAACCGAAAATACCATAATCACCTAGTTAGCATAATCCGCCCCCCAATTAATATAACGCATCCCCCTCATTAACATACCCTGCCCACCATATTGATATATTGCAAATCACTTGCTCAATAAAGTATTCTGGTTTTCACCCCCGAAACTGGGATCATTTAGTCTTTTGACTGCTACAAATCTGCTTTGCTCAGAGCCAAGCTCTGTGCTGGACATGATGGGGGCAGGCACCACAGACAGAATTTTAGGACAGCACATTTATTAGGGAATTATTGCTGCCTGATCACAATGGCACACTGCTGCTCCCATTCAAGACTTATGTGTCACGTTCACACATCAGCTCCACCTTTTAAAATATTTTGGAAGGAAATGGGGTTCCACATACCACTGAGATGTTTATGCCCATTACCCAGTGTGCTACAGAAAAGTCAGCCTGACTGAGAAGTCAAAGAGCAAAGTATGGCTAAGTAAAGAGTTGTGTCACTGGAAGAGGAAGGTCATGAGTCACAGAGAAGAAGGGATATAGTTTGGACCAAATATTCTGTAAGGAGTATAGAGAAATGTGTTCCATTTGAAACACTGACACTGCTTTGTTCATTCTTGTCCCTGTATTACTAGAAGAAAAACTAGGTTATATAAGTTGAATTAAAGTAACATATTTTTAAATACAATTATACTCTCTAGCGAAAATCTTTTAGTGTACAAGCACTTTGGTGCTTTACAGCAAAAGGCAAAATTTAAGGTGGGGCAAACTGAGACTTTGTTTTCAGCATCTGGCTAAGGCTAAAATGTTTAATGAGTTTCTATATTTTATATATTCCTTCACTTTTTTTTCCAGCAGACTTAAGTTTAAATAAACTTCTTAATTTCACTTCTCATTTATATTCCTCTCTTAATAGGATTCTGTAAATAATCAGTTGGAATAACTAAATCAAAGGATATTTGAGATACGTATAATTCCCATTTTACATTTACTTAACATGGTAATTCTTTTTGTATTATTTATCTATTAATACTGTTGTCCGATCAGTCACCCCTGTAAGGCCCATCCAGCTTCTTCAGCTGCTTATGTTGATTTGGGTGATTCTTTTTTAGCTTTAAATTATTTGAAGAAGAGGGGATTTTCTGTGTGTATGAAGACAGACAAAATTTCCTTTCTTACCAGGTCCTGATAACTGAAATGGATTAAAGCTTCCCAGCTACGGTGTATCTGAGAATATATTAATCAGTTAGTCATCACCATTCAGGTAAAGGCTGACAAGTGTTTCTCTAGTTAACATCTGCATTAAATATCAGTCTTTATTTAGCTGTACCTTATCAGTTTTCTCCTTTAGTTCATAGCTGTGCTGACTTCTCTGGAATAGCCTACTGTGGTTTAGGAACAGTATTCCCCCAGCTAGTGCTCCCACCAAAACAATCTGGTTTAAAGCAAATTTTCAGGCATCTTATTGCAGTGACTCTAAACTTTGCAATACTATTAGCTACTGTTGCAACAGAGAAAAAGAAAAAAAAAAAAAAATACTCAGTCTTCCATCCCGAAAGCAGGCTTATTTTGACCTTCAGGTGAACAATTCTTATGGCAGTACTATTTTTATCTTTACTTGCAAGGGTTTTGCAGAGAACATAATTAAATGCACAGCCATTAAAACTCAAATCCTAGTTACCTCAGACTGTTGCACAAAATGCAGCAATCATAGCTGAGGGTTAGCTATAGGAGCCAGATGATTTGTGGATAGGTGGACATTTAGCATTGTGTTAGAAGCTAGCGTTAAAGGCTGAGTCCGACCAATAATCCCAGTGCCAATACTGTAATTAATTGTCAGAATATAACCATAGAAAGCTGATTTCCTCAATTTCATCTAAAAACCCCTAAAAAATGTCATCAATTACTTAGACTGCAACTCCAGGAAATCCTTAACCATTTACTGATATTTCAATTTAGTGGCATCTTATATCTTATTTGTGCAGCTCAAATGTTTAGGTAAAACAGAAAGTAAATGTTTGAGATCAAAGTAAAGATGCTAATTAAAAATATTTAATTAAACCTTACTATGATCAACAAATAAATTTTAAAAGTTCTGAGGACCTAATTTTTACTTAGTTTGCTCTCACATAAACTGAGCCAAAGGCAAAACATTTCTAAGCACCCAATTTGCATCCAAAACAAGGTGAAGGGAGAGATGCTCAGATGTGCTTTAACTACATCCAAATTAACCTTCTCAGATCAAAAGGAAGAGAAAATGTTATAAATGTTTTCTAAAATAATACATCCCTAGAAAAAAGACAAACCTCTACCTTTTCCAATGTTTCCACAACTTTCTAAATACTCTGGGAAAAGAGAAGAAATATACCTACAAGATTAAAGAGCACAATACTTTAACATCCTTTGAAAACAGAAAAATACAGTTCTATAGCATTTCAGAAAGTGCATACAACTCACAGAGGGCTATTTGTTGCTTCTGGGTGTAAACAGATACTTTCCGGGTGTATGTCCCTCTCCCACTTTAATCAGTTAGTTAAAAATTTGTGTCAATTATTTTGCCTTTCAAAAGATTACTCTATTTTGTTTTTTTTCCTAGAAAAGTAACCCTGTAAAACCTCTGTTTTCATATGCTGAAATCATCAGAAAACACTACCTACAAGAAAACACTGTCTGAAACCATCCAAAAGCTTTTCCCAGAAAACAAGTAACATAGGATTAATGGGAGATTTTTCCACCAGTGGTATATCCTCTGTAACCAGGAATAATAATCAGAAAGAAAGATTACCATTTTTCCTTCCCTATTTCAGGGAAGTCATCTTTGTCATCAGGAAGTCATCAGGAAGTCATCTTTGAGTCACTGGAACTGGGAGATTTACAGAGAGGTGAGAATCTGGTGTTCAAAGTCACTGCCAAATATCTAGTTATCAGCATGATAGTGTTAAACCACACTACGATGACACTGTTATTCCTATTAGCTTTTAATTTAAACTGTGCACTGCGTGTCATTAAAAACAAAAAAAAAAGAAGTGGGGAAAAAGCATCAGTTGTAATCTTGTTGCATAGGGATCTGGGATTTGTTATAGGTTAAGTTATACAAGAGATATATTAAAGGTTGTCCTGGTTTCAGCTGATATGGAGTTATTTCTTCTCAGTACCTGGTCCCATGCTGTGCTTTGGATTCAGTATGAGCATAATAATAAAACACTGAGGTTTTGGTTGTTCCTAAGTAGTGTTTATCCTAAGTCAAGGACTTTTTCAGCCTCTCATACTCTGCCATGAGAAGGTAGAAAAAAAATTCTAGGAGGGGGCATGGCCAAGGCAGGTGACACAAATTGGCCAGAGCGATATTCCACACTAGAGAACACCATGACCAGCGTATAAACTGCGGGAGTTACCTATATTATTATTTATTTATTAAATAATACTTATAATAATGGTTACTTATTTACCCAGAATGGCTGGGGGGAGGTTGATCTGGGTTCGAGAATGGGATCTGGCAATTGGTCTGCAGGTGATGAGCAATTGAATGTGCATCTCTTGTTTTTCCTTGGGTTATATGGATAATGATGATGATGATAATTGTATTTTACTTCCTTTCAATAATTAAACTGTTATCTCAATTTACAGGTTTTACTTTTGATTTTCATCCCCATTCCCTCAGGAATAAGGGAGTGAACAAGCAGGTTAGTTGCCAGTTGATTTTTTATCATAAAAAAGGTAAAATATACACTTTTCTGATAAAATTGCAGTTTTAGAATTTTATATTAATGTGAAATCTGTGTGGAATTTGAGCAACTATATACAGTGGGTTTGTCTCTCTGTTTTGTGTGCTTTTTTTGTAGAGATTCCTCTTGATTTTAATGATTGTAAATAGATTTAATATTTTTTATATTAAAAAATTCCTTCTCTCACAAGTTCCCCTTTACCACAAAGTTTGAAATGAAACTATTGGATAAAGATACAGTTGTGGACGTAACTTTTTATTGCCTTTTAGTTTAAAGAAAAAAAGTGACATGTAAACAGAATAGCCCTCTGACACTATTATTTTAAAGAAAAATGAAAAATAACTTCTAAAATATTCATTTAGACTTGAATAGTATAATATAACAATAATCACTGAGCACATAGATTTACAAGATTAGTTAGAAATTGCGATGCAGGATAAGGAAAACTTTTGGTCTGTGATTGAAACATTAGATTTTTATTTGACATTCAGTATGTACGGTTACTTTGTTTCATAATAGTAATATTTTCCCCCCAGAATTGATATGATACATTGCTATGTAGAATAAATAAAAGTAATTGGACAGAAATATAAAAAATATAGTTAATGATTTTTTTTCTACCAGATGAAAAAAGCCAGGGGAGATTCTACACTTCCTTAGCACCTGTTAGTGAAAGAAGAAAAAAAAATTTATGTTTATTATTTGATTTACCATTAACTATCTGAGTTTAACAAGAGAAGAATTTGTAATTCCACACATGCAGGCATCATGGTAAAGGTACATGGGTTCTTAAGGATCGAGTCCTAGGAATGAATCCTACCTTGCAAACAGTCAATTCACTTAGCATTTGTATAACTGGGCTTTACACACTTGAGTTAGTACTAACTGAATTGAGTGAAGACTGACTCCCAGCAACTGTGAGATAGTCCAAAGAGCTGCAGTTTCTGTGACTATTTCTGTTATTTTCAATTGGAGGTTTATAGGAATAAATACAACAGAAGTGACTTCTTAGCAATGCATATGTTTTAGACAGAAGATTAAATCAAACAGTGTATTCAACACTGTAGTTGGATAAATGCTCAAGATATTATTCTTGCAATAAATCAATAAATCAAACCAATATTTGTCTATTATATCAGACTAAATAATGCTGTAATGTTTGTTTTTAATGCTGTTTTTGCAGGTTTTGATGGTTAATTGGGAGTTTCATAAATTAACTTTCTTTTTTTTTATATGTTTCTTTTTTCTAAATGTTTCTATGGTCATGTTGACAAAGCTGTTTGAAATGAATAGTGAAGTACCTCAGTTGCCCTATTTTTCCCTGCCCCATACCTCTTTAGAACCAATATTTAAAGAGTCATATGCCCAGGAAAAAGGATCAACAAGCCAGATCAGGATCAATTCCAGTTCTGGCAAGAATAAACCTGGAATATAAAGGAACAGATCAGGGAGAATAAAAATAAATTGTATTCCTTACAGAGTATATTTTTATTTGCACTACCAGGCCATCAAAAACTAGTGCAGGCTAAAGCAGAGTTCAAAGTATGAAACAAGCAAAACTAAATGCCTGGGATTCAGCAAAGACATTAGTATTTAGTATGTTAAAAATTAATCAGTACATTTTTTTAAATTCATACAAGAAAACGTAGAGTTCTTAGGAAAAATGAAGAGTTCAGCTCCATAGCATTTACCTGATGATGAACTGAATACTTATTTGAATTGCCAAACAAATGCATGAGACAGAGGAAAAGTTTATAATACAGTAAAATCGTATCCACAAGCAACAACAAGACTCACCCTGTTGGCTGTCTAATGCTTGAACTACAGTAATGTCATTTGCATGAGAACTTACACTTTACTCAAGACTTGAAGAAGTACTGTTGTTCCTAAAAATGGGATTCATCACCTGGTGTGCAGTAAGCCAGTCTCATGCATAGAACTGTGGTATTTGTTTATTTCATACCTGGGCAAAGATGAGAAATCCACAAAGGTAGCCCATCCATTCTCAAAACTTTACACTATTTATACACATTAGCAAACAAAAGAATCATGGTTCATTGGCTGCAAGTTACCTCTCTGGACATATTGTTGACTGTCTCAGCTGAGATATCAGTGTAAGCAATGCGGTGTGATCGTTTTCCTAAGTGGTTATCGTTTTACCCCTTCCCAAGGTCTTTGCTGAACCTACAGACTGTGTGCACAACAAGCACTGCTTTGTAAAACTGCTGGAAACATGGAAAGTATCATTCATACATTGAGGGAGGCAGAAATGGGAGCACAATGGACAACAGGACTGAAAGGAGTAATGTCTTGAAATGTCAGCTGAGAATGAGAATTTATCATCTGTGTTTACTTCCACATACATCAACGGTGTTTGGAAAATATAAATCTGGGAGCGGACCTTTTGCTTTCAAAGCCTTTGCTGTGTTTTCTGTCTAACCCACCTCTGCTTCTCCCATTGCATTTTTTGGGAATCCCTAGCAATGTCCTGCACTTGCAAACATGACTTTATTGGGGAGATAGAAAGGGCTGTGCACAAGGCTTTCCTCTACTTATCCAGGCAACAGTGAGGCTCCTCACTGGATGCCAAGGCTGGGAAAAATATTTTACCATATTTAATCCTATTTGTTAACAAATTCATTAATCATTTGCTTTTACGTTGCTGTCTTTCTTTCAGGACTCTTAGTACCCTTGATTTCCTATGTAAAGATGATCTATTTTATCTACTAGAAATCTGAAGTGATCAGCTAAAATTACTTGGAATTGGTTCAAGATAATTCAGAGAACTAGCATGTTACAAGTATTCAGGCGTTCTTTAATTTCCTAATTTTCATTTTGCAACCTCAGTTTCAGTTTTTCACTTTCTGTCACAACAAACAGTCATTGTGTTCTGACTTGTGTACTGTGCCTTGCATAAAAAAAAAAAAAAAAACCAAAACAAAAACCAACCAACCAAACAAACAAACAAAAAAAAGAAAGAAGAAAAAAAAAAACCACACATTTCTATTTTTAGTTTAGGTTGAATCTTTCCTCAGATTTTCTAACAAAAATACAATTGTTCTTTCAGTTTTTCTTCAGAAAGATTCTGTGCTTCTGGCCTCGAGCCATCCTAGTTGTGACCTGAACCAAGTATTTCATATTTTGTGATTTATAATATACAGTGCCTACTTCAACTCTACTGGGCTTTCTGTCTTCAGCCAGGTTACATCACCTGTAAAGAGAAAACTTATACTGCACAAAGCCAAAAAGTGTGTAGAGCAGTGCTGAACAGCTTGTCATATAACAGGCATGATAGCAGAATTTTCAGGTTTGGTTTTGCCATGTGTTGTTCTAATAGAGAAGGAAAGAGACTTGAGGGTTGGTTTGGGTTGGCTTGCTTGTTTGTTTTTCCCCTAGGGGATTGAACACCAAATTGCTGTATTAACAGCTGGATTATAGGAACAGTTAATGCTCTAGACCTGAGTCCCAGCTAGGTCACCTAGTGCAGAATGAAAACATCGCCAAATTCGGGAATGTTGAGTTTTGACATCAGATAGTGTGTGAATCTTCGGTTAAGGGCTATATCCACAGAAGATATTAATGAAATCTGGAGTGGGGTCTGAGGCTTCCTTCTTTATGAACAGCAGTGACTATTCAGATAAGCGTTCTCACTGATGGTAATAAGATTGCTTACTCATGTATGAAGGAGCAGTCTCTTGATTTTACATAAAACTGGCGTCTTTGTGGATTGGGAAAATACTTGGTACATATGATTTGTAATTTATCAATCTATGTTAAGAACACAATCAAAGCTCATTTGACTTGGATTGCAGAATTAAACCTTTATTGGAATGTGTGTTTTATTCAGAAATAAATAGGCAGGCAACTTTGAAATATTAGGAAAAAAATAAATGTCCACACTAGTTAATCTTTTGCCTTTGATGTTGAATACAAAGAAGTGATCTAATCCTTTTTAACCTCAAGGCATGTTTTCTGAAATGTACTCCATTCATGCATTCCTCTGAAAACTACATGAAGTTGATAGCTAATGTAAGATAAATTACCTGAAATTAATGCACACAAGGATTGATATTTCATTTTGTATGTGCAATTTAGTATCATAAATATTTAACAACCTCTTCCTGTAAAAAGATTTATGCAAACTTCATTTCATATATGTGGACCTGTGGATCATGGCTGTTAGCTGCTATTTAGGAAAAAAAAAAAAAAAAGGAGAAAAAAGAAAAGAGTCTGAGAAATTTCTTTAATTTTTACTATTGTTACCCATACAGCTTTTTATGGATTTTATAATTTTTTAATATTTCTGGCTTTGTAAGAAATTTAGAATAGGGTAGACTACTTCAAGTGGAAGGGACTGTAGAGGATGCTCTGCCTGGAGTGGGCATAAAACAACCTGAAGAATATCCTATTTGCAAAGCTATCAGTGG
>VXAY01001873.1:4967-22995 GCA_013399855.1 Oxyruncus cristatus
CCCGAGCGGGCGCGGCGCCCTCGGGCCCAGCCCCCCGCTAGGCGGCGCCCCACGCGCCGCGCTGAGGGGCCGCCGCTTCCCGCCCTTTTCGCCCTCTCCCCTCAGCGGCCCCCGGGGAGGGGCCGCCGACTCGCCCCCCTCCCCTTCCTTTGCCTTTTCCCCTAGGCCATGGAGAAAGACAAGGCGTTTAAGTTGTTCGTGCCGCCGCGTCTGAGCGCTGGGCAGCTGTCTGCGGTCAGAACCCAGGTGAGCGCGGGGGCCGCGTCAGGGCTGCGGCGCCGTCGGCCCCCGCCTCGCGTTTGCGCTGCTCCGGAGGCCGTGGCTGAGGAGAGGGCGGTGGGAGAGTGTGGGGGCCCCTCCCTGGCGACACCGGGACAGTGCTCTGTCCCCAGCAGGGCCCTGAACTGAAGCGCCCACACGCGTAGGGAAGCCCGAAGGTGCGCTAGACTCGTATGCTATATATATACTGCTCAGATTGGTGCTGGGAGAAAACATCTTCAGTTTCGATTTCAAAGGCTTTTGCTGTTGTTTTCTGTCGAAACTGAAGGGAATCACCTTCCGGAGCGTCTGCTCTGAATGGTAGCTGTACGTCGCTGGTGATAAATCCACGTTTGATGTGAGTAATTCAGCACAGCGAGCGAGCAGTGCCCCACTCGGATGCTCACAGTGGCTTTGGTGTTTTGCTCTCACCAGATCAAGTGTGCAGTGAAAAGGTTCTGTTACCACACTGAATTATGTGAATTCAACAAGTTATTTTTTCACGTCGAGGCACCTTCTGAAATCTGTTTAAAATTCAAATGGGATAGTCCAACAGGAGATGAGTTACGCTATTTACAAGGTGTTTTAGTACGAATTTTTGTTACTAAAAGCCTTGTAAAAGGACATTTTCTGTGCTAAAACATAATCACGTGGGGTTTAGAGCTGCCCTTGGAAGTAAAGGGTTGGACTTGATGATCTCGGAGGTCCTTTCCAACCCCTGTGATTCTGTGAAAGCGAAAAATAACTACTGGCCTTCAAAGAAATAATTTTGCTTCCCGAGTCCCTTGCCATGCACCCTGTGCACAGACAGGCGAGAGCTGCTCAGTGCTCTGCATCAAAAACTTCCCCTTTGACCTCAGTCTCTAAAGCAAACTACAGAAGACCCAACAGTTTGATGAACCGCTGTGAAGTAAGAAGCGAGCGAGTTCCAAAGGCGTTACCAGCACCTTGGGCTTTGAAAATTGTAGCCGGTTTTCTTTCTTAGTGAAAAAAAACCTCTTCTTTCACGTTAGCTGTACTTTTTTCTGGCTTTTATAATGCTTCCTTACAAACCTACCCGTAAGAAGCTCATTTTAAAATTTGTGCAGGGTTTTAACAAATGCCCAGGTGACGATTTTAAGTTGCCATTCCGTACCCTGAACCGTGGTGAAATCACTGATTCAGGTAAGACTAAAATCAACATTTACCTTGCACGTTCTTGAATTTTTTTTAATATTGTCGAGTTTTAATATTCGTGAGCAGTCCTAACAGTTTCACAGCTGTGATGCTGTTAAATACAGTTTCGCTGGTACTTTTTTTTAGAAATACATTGATCGAAATCTTTTCGTATTTCAGCCATGATGTCGCAGCAAGTAAAACTTTGCTCTGAAGTAGATGAAGAGGTCAGCTAAGTATCAGCTCTGCATATCTAACTTCTTGGGGCCTCCTAAGTTGTTCCCAGACAGTGCCTAAAGCATTATTCAGTAGATAGTTTAGGACTAAAGGAAATAATCATGTTCTGTCTCCTGTTTAAAAGGGCATCAGTTAGAGGAGATATTTGTGATTTAGTGAACAAGCCCGGAGACAAACCTTTAAAAATTAAGGCAGTTCCAAGTTTGTTCGTTGGTTTTGGCTTGGTTTTTTTCCTGAGTGTCTGTGAAGTCTGGGAGTTCTAATCAGAACAAGACTTAAACACTTGGTGTAAATACCTTTGTGGAAGTGGTTCTGAACAGTCTGTTGAAAGGCAGAAGGATTGAAGTCAGAGTCTCCTTTGGAGAACTGGAGTAGATTATCCCACTTGTCCAGTCTGGGTTTATTTTACCTGTAAAACGATGGATTTAGTGGAGTGCTTTCCCCAAGCATTGGATTCTTTTCACAGCGTCTTTACCAGCATTTTACTGCTTTGGTATGACTCAGTAAAGCTCGTTGCTTCACTGTAGCTGCTGTACTTCCCATCTACAAAACTTCTGTTGGTTTTTGGTAGAGTGCAGCTCTCCATTTCTTGTAGGCCATCTGTTTGGTGAGGTCTGAAGGCACTTGGAGGTTTTCCACTTGTGTTTGTGTCTCCTGCTTTCTCGGGAACGTCTGTTGTTACGGACACCGAGATTTAAAATTTGGCCCCTGATCGTCCATAAGCTCGTGTCACCATCTGTGGGGAAAAAATTTACTCCCTTCGGAGAGAGAAATGTGTTATCTGTGACGTTATTAATTAAATAGTGTTTGAGGTTCAATTGTGGAATCTGTTTTAATAGAATATAGAAACAATGGGTGAATTGTACTCCAAACTCTACAAAGAGGCTGAGAAGATCAAGCAGTGGAAGCTGACTGTGGAATCAGAACTAAGTCAGAAAGAAAGGAAACTGCAAGAAAACAGAAATATTATTGAGGCACAGCGCAAAACCATTCAAGAACTGCAGGCCAGTATTCTACAATATACAGTGAACAGATAGAGTTAAGAGAAAGTGCTTCCTGATTTAGTGTGGCAGTATTATTCCTACAGTTCAGTACTGAAGAATGTTGCAGTTTGATTTGTGCCCTGAGAAAATGGTTATTCTGAGAAGGGGGGAGTGCCCCTGTCCTGTGTGAATGTGTGCATGAAGAACACACCTGTAGGTGTTTCAGTTGCCCGTAAATTATCATTTCTTATTAAGTCTTTCGTGCAAAAGGTGACTCGGCACGTGATGCCAGATAGAACAGACTTCTGCCTGCTGGCCACAAAATTACTTCTCTTGAGAAGTCGCAGCGTATTTCTGGTACGTTTTTCGGTAACAACGTCTGTTGGTGTTTGTTCCCTGTGGCATTAGTTTGAAAACGAGAAACTCCATTTGAAACTGGAAGATGAGCTGTGTGAAAAGAGAGATCTCTTGAAAGAGTGAGTAGCGGAGACAGATTTTTTCCCGGGCTTGGGGCGGCGGGGAGGGGTGTGTGAAAAGAATTGGTTTTCATGCTGAGAACTGTGCTGGCGTTGGAGCTGTTAAATTGTGAAGGTTGTTGACGGCGTTACTCCTCCGGCACACGAAGCACTGCGCTCTCGTGACCACGTGTTACGGTGTTTTGCCCTCTTTTAGAAGCACCGCTTCGAGGCATCTCTGCGACCTGCTCAAGGAAACCTGCGCTCACTTCACGGAGAAGACCTGCAAATGTAAGTGCTTTTCAATTTTGGTTTATAGAAGTAGATGCATTTCTTAGCTCGCCCCAAATCCGCCAACAGGAACAAAGTTCCCGTGCGGTTGCGGGTCCGTTCTGCGGCTCAGGTGAACGGGACGCGGCTCTTAGGACGGGAAGTGAATTTTAGGTCGCTCGCAAAATTGGAAGTGGAGCTGTGGGTCGGCCATGTATGGTGTTAACTCCGGAGGTTTTGGGAAGCCAGGGAGCTCCTCGGGTGCCCAAACACCGACAGAGGTTTTGGGGCAGTGTCAGCACCCCTGATTCCCCGGTGGTCACTCCAGAGCCGTGCGGGTCTCCTGAAGCCTGGGCTGCCCATCGAAGGGTTGCGGTCCCATCCAGACACCTTGAACAAGTGAAGACACGTGAGGTGGCACTTGGTGCCACTTGAGGCTGTGATCCCAGCTCTCCAACAAACTTCCAGAGCTGGCATTTCCTGCTCAGAGCAGTTCCACGTTTGTGGGGGGAAAAAAAGGCCCCAACCCCAAGGCACAAACCAGCGTTCTTCTCACTAAAACTGACCAAGACAGCTGGATAGCTTAATGGAATCTAAATTAACGAGGCTTTAAAATGTGTTCCTGGCTGGGGATTTTATTTTATGTGCAATTCAGAATTGGTATTATAATCGTTAAACTTTTCCTAACTTGATCCCAGGTACTTAAGAAGTGCCTGTTTCTTTCTAGCCTTAATCCAGGAGCACCTGTGTATAGGTCTGCTGTTCTTCTTTGGTAGCTGTGTTTCCTACTGCTCTCTTCTGTGATTGTTTTCTTAGGGAAAATAGTAATTACAGTTACAAAAACGAAAGGAAAGAAGGAAAATATGGACGTGGAGTGTTGTCACAAGTCTCTAATAACAGTTCTGTGGTCGTAGGTGTCTCTGCTGATGGGAAGAAATTTGGTACTAATCTCTACAATAATCAAACAGGAACATTTTTGATACATTAATATGGAACGACATCAATAGTATAAGAATTAATATAGTTACGTAAATTGATCCAGAAGTCCACTTTTCACAGAAGAAGTGAGATTGGGAAGGAAGTTTAAAAGCTGAGCTTGCTCGGTGTTCCAACGGAATGTACATTTTCCCTCGGTCGTGGAACTTTTGGCACTCTGATTCCAGAACTAGTGGTTTTTTAATAAGAAAAGAGCTGATCATTCCCCTTTTAATTCATTATGCTGACTAAACGGGATGGCTTGGCCAGCTGGCGTTCTCTTCCAGAATAAAATCCCCTGTACGTTCTTGCTTTGATAGATGAACAGGAAAGAGAAGAAACGAGGCAGTTGTACGAGGAGCTTCACGGCAACGTGGAGGTGAGTGGCGTGGCTTGTTAAAAGGCTGGAATGGGAGTTCCAGGGCTGTGTTGAGCTGAGCCAGCTGCTGGGATTCTGTTTGAATCCATCAGCTGTGTGCGTCACGTCACGTGTGACGCAGGAAGCCAGGCCTCCAGTTCCTCTGCAGAAATGGTTTTTGTGTTGCGTGAAGCACGTTGGGTGAAGTGCAGCAGCCAGTGGGATGTAGACCCCTGTGATCTGTGTGGTCTGTGGGTGGTGACCCCCAGAACTTCTGTCTCCTTTTTTCTGTGCTCTGTTTCACCTCCCTGGCGGTTTCCCAGAGCGGCTGAGGTTGGAAACTGCCTCTGGAGAACTTCCAGGCTTTCCAGTGCTGCGCTTCAAATAGTGAATTTTGGTGTTTTTTTTTTTCAGAGGATGACGGTGGCGTTTGAAGAGCTTCGTGTGCAGGCGGAGAACGACAGATTGGAAATGAGTTTCAAATGTGAGAGTTCTCTTCGTTGTGTTTATTCTTCAGGCACAGCAGTTTTGTGCCTCGTAGCTCTTCCTGCACCTGCAGGGTCGAGGCTGACAGGTGTGAAGTGCTCCAGTGGGGAGCAGGGGACACTGGGACCCTCTTCTGTTCATGCTGCCCCCTGTTCACTGCCTGGGCCCTTTTATTGTTCCACTGGGCCCAGTTTGGAACTTTATTTTTCCAACAGTCGCTCAAAGCCCAAGGTTTCCCTGTGAAGTACAGTCTGGAGATCACATTTTAGGTAGCTGGTGTATTTAAATGGTAATGCCCTGGGGTATAGCTACAGGAACTTTATTAAATACGTGCTCTATATGGGCCACTGTGTGCCTGTTTGATCTTGACATGGGTGTTTCTGTTAGTCTCCTGTAACAAACGTGGAATCATGGACTAATTCTGTGGGAAGCCAGCCCAAAAAACAGGTATTTTGTGTAATTATAAAAATTATAAAATCCAGCGTTATGTCAGTAATTGCTCTTTAGGAAACGAACTGTACGATTACGAGCAATCTTAAACTGGAAAACTGTGTTGAACTTGGAGTGTCTTTCAGCTAGAGTGTTAACTGTGGATATTACTGTGTCTCAAAAGTAAAAGAAGAGGCAGAAAAAATGGACAAGTTCAAGAGAGAATGCGGGCTGGAAGTCAGGCAGAAGGAAGAGCAGGTTTGCTCCGTTTTACAGTCTAATACGTGCAGCTTTATTTGTGAACAAAGGGGGCAATGGGGTTTCTGGGCATTGTTAAAAAGACCAAAAGAACAGCTGAGGCTGCGTTTCGGTCAGATTCTGCTAAATTAAACCATGTTCCAGTGTCTTCAGTTCGTTAGAATTCGTGTTTTGATTTTGGAGAACTTTTCCACTCGAGTCACAGCGGAATTTCTGCTTGGCATAAACGGGGCACAGATGAAGATGGGAAGCTGTTCTCTTTGTAGGCTTCGTTACGACACTGTTTTAATTTCGTGCCAGGTTTCAGCTCTTACCGCGCAGAGTGACGAAAAAGATGGTGTGATAAGAGACATCAGGGCTCAGCTGCAGGAGTCACAAAATAAGATTGCTGACTTGGTAGAAGAAAAAAGTAAGAGCTCTCTCCTCTGTGTTGAAGGGTAACTGTTCATTTGGAGCCTGGGAAACGGGGCCGTGATAATTTCACTCTGTCGGCAGCAGAACTCGGGGGCCTTGCAGGCCTCAGTTCTGTTTGGAACAGGAGCAGCTGATGTGGGATCAGAAGTGGCAGGGTCGTTTTTTGGGGCGAGCCAAGCGGTGAGGGCTTTTGAAGGTTGCGAGGGGAAAACACCCCTGCTTGAGTTTTGCGTGTTTGCAGCCAGGCAGGTGCCACTGAGGAGGAACCCTAATTTTCAGAACTTGATTTTCAGTATCTTTAAGCCGTTTGTATTCAAAATATTTGTAGTGTGTGATGCCAGTACCTTTGGTCTTCGTTGGGGCCTGTGGCTGTGCCTCATTTTACATTTTCAGCAGCGTTTTTTAGTAAATACCCTGTTTTTCTCAAATACAAGCGTACGTGTTTTTGCATTGAAGGAGAAATGTTAAAGGAATCCCAGGTGAATCAAGAACAGTTGAGGGCAGAACTGGAGGAGGCCAGAACTTCATTGCAAAAGGCAGAGGTACAGCTTGCTTGTGGTTTTCCAGCATAAATGGATTAGACGAGCGATTGCATAAATAATTATTGATACTTCGGATATGAAACAACTGTAGCTCTTTGCTGCAAAACGTGTTTAGAACTGATGTAATTTTTTGAAGGTTACTCAAAAGAGCTTAGAAAACGAGTTCCAGACTACAGTGAAAACGTTAATTCAGGTCACCGAAGAAAAGGAAGCACGGGAGGAAGAATGTAAAAAAACTAAAGCTTTGCATGCAGCCCTGACAGCAGAGTTTGAGACTTCTATTGCCAGTTTGAAAAGCTTGCTGCAAAAAGAGCAAAATAGGTAAATTAAAAAGTTTAAGTTCCAAGACTGGTCTTACCAGGTTGCAGTTTGTGACAGAATCGAGACCGGTTGGACGTGGAGCTGAAATTCGGGAGGTTTTTTGTCGCGGTGGTCTAAACGCGGGGGGTTTAATGGAATTTTTTTTCGGTTGTGCTGGTTCATACTGGTGTATAAAAAAAAGTGCTTTCTTCCCCCCCCCTCCTCCTAATTCTGTCTTTAAGAAAAGCAGGTTTCTGTATGTAAATATTTCTTGACTTTTGCTGTTCTGCTTGTCTGTTGTTCTGAAGTTGTGAGAGGGAAATTTGGTGCGTGTTGCGGGCAGATATCCCGTCTGCCTGTTGAAAGGCAAACGTTCTTCAAGTGCCTGTGGTAAGACTTGGCCTTACTGCCCTTTAAGTTTTGAAGGAAGTGTTTTGTGTGTACATTCGGGGTTTTTTAATTACCGTTTCCTTAGATTGGAGAAATACGAGGACGAGTCGAAGCTGCTGACCTCGGAGCTCAGAAACAAGTCCGCTGAACTGGGTAAGACCTGTAGAAAGGCGGGAAATGTCTCCTGCTGTTTTCTGGAAATGGACTGTCTCTGTTTCTGCTCGGAGAGGTGATTTTACAGTGCCTGGACCTGTCAGGGAGGCTTCGGTTTGTTTTCACTCGTCTGCCCCCCTTTTCCTGGGTGGTCGTTGTAACCAGCAGCAGCCAAACCACGGCGCTGTGCCGCCCTCCAGACCATCCATCCACCCACCCAGCCACGCGTGGGTTCTCCTGGAGTCGTTTTGGTTTCCAGCTGAGGCTGCTGGCACTGCAGAGCTCTCTGAGGGGTGTCACTCTGCTGAGCAGCAGGTTCCCAGGGGTGACTTCCGTAGCTCTGTAGCGGAGGTGAAACGCTCCCGTTGGGGTTCCTGCAGCCCGCTCTCCCCGGCTGGGTACGGGCTGACCCCGGCGCTGCCTTGGTGTGCTGTGGTTTCCAGGGCAGTGCTCCTTAACCCCCAGAGGAAGAGGTTTTCCTGCCGTGTCTCCAGCTGTGTTGGCTCCACGCCAGCTGTCTGAAGCCCAAAAAGGTGCAATAAAACTGTTCAGAGACAGATTTGGCCTTTAAACAGCAAAGGTGTTTATTGCAGCCTTGGGGAACCCCCAGCTGGCGCTGGACAAAGAGCTCCGAGGTCCTTGGCACAAATCAAGGAATATCTACAGTTTCTGTGAGGGATTGCAACGTTCTGCATCCATGTTCATATGATTGCAGCATCTAATTGTACATATTGATAAGAGGTGGAGCTCGGGGCAGAGCTTTTCCTGGCCCTCAGTTCTGGGGGTACATCCACTTTTCTTCATCGTTGAGCCCGGGGTCTCTGTGTCTTCCTCAGTCTGACCCTTTTAACTTTCCATTGTTTTTGCCCCAGTTGCTGAAGCTTGGAGAGAGCCCGGAATGGCTTCAGGCCTATTCCATCTATTCAAATATCTACCCCAGCTTATTTTACTCTAATTTATTACCCCTAAGCCCGTTGTATGATGTTCCTGATGTTTTTCTCTAGTTTTGGGTCCACTGAACTGAACAGAACAAAGTTTCTTTCAACATAAGCAGAGCAGATACGGAGCAAGACACCTTGGNGATGTTCCTGATGTTTTTCTCTAGTTTTGGGTCCACTGAACTGAACAGAACAAAGTTTCTTTCAACATAAGCAGAGCAGATACGGAGCAAGACACCTTGGTTAACTCTCTTTAGGCCTTGCTCTCGTTTCATGTCCGAGCCCACAGGGAAAGCCTCCCCCTCCTTTCTGCCCCCGGGGCGGAGGGAAAAAACTATGGAAACTGAAGAGCCCCGAAACAACCAAATTAAATCTATCTATATATATGTTATTTTACATATATTACAGCTGTATACAGTTAGAATACTACGTGCCTATGAACCAAACCCCAAACAGTTCCCAGAAAGGGAAAGGGAAGGGGAAAAAAGGGAAAAAAAACCCCCACAGATACACCCAATCAAAACCAAGAACCAGCAAAACTTAATCTCGCCACGACCCTTAGGAAAACAGGATGGCCTGACCCAGCAGCACTCCCCAGCCTCCCGTGCAGTAGGGCAGCGGTGGCTGCAGGCCTCAGCTCCAGAGAAGCGAGACCAAGGCAGAGACCCCCCGTTCCCAGACCTCGCTGGAAAGGAGAGAGACAGAAACTTCCCTCCCCTCGGATTTATAGGTCTGGTTACGTCAAAACAGGGTGGAATACCTGGGAATGGCCTCTTCCCTGGGTGTGAACCTGGTTACCAGGGAAGGCCTGTGTTAAGCTGCCACGCCAGTCCTCACGTGGCAGACGAGGAACGGAATTTGGCGTCCCTGTGCACGCTGAGGGCGCGCCCGGAGCGCTCGGAAGGGAACCAACCGATGGTGCTTGTCCGGGACAGGCACCCGGGAGAAGCCCAGAGCAAACACGACCCGGGTGTCCAGTGCTCGCCTGAAATGCCGGCGGTGCCAGTGTGCACGGAGCAAACCTTTGGGAGTTAGGGGCAGCTGGTTTCCTTTCTCAGCACATCCCCCTGAGCACCTTCAGCAGCTCAGATCCTTTTTCTGGAGCGGTTCAGACGCATCAGCACTCGGAGGTTGCTCCGTTCTCACGGTCCGTGGTTTGTCGGAGGACGAAATCGGGGAAAACGGAATAGGCTCTGAGTTTTAGATGAGATAAATGAGATTAGTTCCTCTTCAGATCTGTATTTCCTGGTGTCTTTCTTAAGCGTTTTTTCAACTCTGCCTTTGGATTAAGTCACAGTTTAGCTTTACAGCTTCCGAACTTAGTCCAACGAGTTTTGCAGATCGGGTACTGCAAAGGGATAAGTGGTTTATGTTGCCTGCTAAATGTGAGAAATTATTTCTGTTCCATTGATTTTACGTTACATGTGCTGCAGAAGAGATGACCAAACTGAAATGTGACAAAGAAAAGCAACTTGAGGAGCTGTCAGACGCACTGGTAAATGATCATTTTATTAGTCTCGTGGCATTTACTTTCCATGTGAAATTCCTCTTGCTTTATGAGTATCTTAAGTGCCATATATAAACACTGTTTATTCTGCCTTAACGTTCCTGGTGAACACACAATTTCAGCGTCTTCTTTGAAGGACTTGATCCTTTCCACTGTTTTCCTTGTCCCGTTCTGCTTTGTTTTGGTTTTCCTTGTTAGGATTTCCGGTCATTTCCTTCTTTATTCACACCTATTTAAATGCCACTCCCTCCGGACACGAAGATTTCCCATTTTTTTTCTTACTTGGAGGGAGTTAACGAGCTCTGGTGTCAGTGAACCCTGCCTGCACCGTGACACAGGCCGGTTCTCTGTCCCAGAAGTCTTAAGCTACATGAAGGACATCATTTAATCGAGTTTTCTGCTCGTTAACGGTTTTATATTCACAAGTCTTGACGAGGACCCGTGTCAGCTGCAGTTAGGGCAGTGTGAAACCGTTTTGCCCTGGCTGTTCGTTCCTCGTGATCTGTGCACTGAATTTTCTGAGCCGAGTCTCGCTGATGTCCTAAAACAGGGGAAAGTGGAAGGACTTCTACGGAAGAAGGAGGATCTCGAGGCTGCCGTGGAAAGTTTGCAGGAGAGAGAAGCAGCAGCGAAAAACGTTCTCCAAATGAGAGAGGTCTGATAAAAGGGCAAGAGGAACATGGTTTTGTGGGTAGTTAAGTTACACACTGTGAGTTGCATCCAAGAACGTAAGAAACGGCATCAGGGCAGTGCTCCACCCTGAACTGCTCTGCTGGGACAGTGACAGCAGGAGATCCTCTCCTAGACGAGCCTGGGAATGCTCCTGCATTCCCACAGTGGCTGTGTTAAGGATGAGGGCACATCCCTGTCCTTTACCTTCCCGCTCTGTCACACAGTGCTGGAATTCTGCGATTTATTTTTAGTCTCTTCTGTTTGGGTGAAGCTTGTGACGTCCGAAGCGAACGTCTCCGTTTAAAACCACGTCCCGGAAAACTTAATTTAGGCAGGAATTTTGCGGGCTGGTTCCTTAGGCTCACAGCAGGGGACGTGTGGAGCGCTCACGTCGGGGTTCACTGCTCTCACCCCACTTCCACGGCCCCCAGAGGGATGTAAAGATCCGGGGCTGGATCACCTGTGGCCTGGGTGTTTTGGGGCTCACCCGGAAGCTCCGTGCTCGGTTCACGGCCGGTGACTTCCAGCGAGCTGCAGCTCGTTGTGTGTGTAAACCGGGAACTCTTCTTTTTTGCAGAGAGAAATCCACGATTTGAAGGTACAAGTGACCGGGGCAGCCGAAAGGGAACGGGATTATCTGAGCCAGCTTTTGGCTCTGAAGACGGACCTTGAGCAGGAGGCGTAAGACCATTTTTGGAAATACAATATTCAAATTTTTTGGGGGGGTGTCACGTAGAAGTTACTTCGTTACACAGTGAATTGTTTTCTGATGAAAATTTTGAACAACGCAGCACGACATTCAGTGTGTGCTTGTATTTATGAGTTAGGTTTTCCCTGTTTGTGTGCATGGAGCTGTTCCACATCTCCGTGACACGGCTGTGCTACCGTGAAGGGAAAGTTTCTGAATTCACTGCTAATCCTGCTTTGAGCTGCATCATCCCCAACAACCGTTATATTGACATAAAAGTTGACTCGTTTTCTTTCCTCCTTCTGTTGCCTCTTCGCGTCACTGCGACTTTGCTGCAAACCTTAAACTTGCAGATAAGGGCCTGGACTTTTGTCAGCCTGAAGTAACACTTGATAATGGACGAATTTAACTTCAAAGGGAATTTCAGAATGCATGTTCTTATTTCTCCCAACTGTTTGTTTTAAATTAGGTTAAAGAGTGAACAGCTGACAGTGCGCATCAGTCAGATTTCACTGGAGAAAGAACAAATAGCACAGGAGAAGAGCGGTGTGGCTGCAGAACTCAAGAAACTGCAGGAACGTCACAAGGCAAGTTGTGGACTCACAGCTGGTTTTAGGTGACAACGCTCAGTTTGAAGTACAAATCAGGTGGTCCTGCAGAGTGTCTGAACTGGGTTTTGCGTCTGAAGTACAAAGTTACCTTATTCACAAGTCGCCCCTGTGAAATGAGGCGGGTCAACATGGTTTGGATGCCTTTCAGTTTTTTAAGGTGTCACCTCCTATTTACACGGGTCTCTGTTTAGGACAGTAAGGAAAAAGAAGAAAATACAAAGCAGCTGGTTGAAAACCTGGAAGAGGCGAATGGCCAGCTGAGGCAAGTAAACCCAGATCTTAATATCTGATATTACTAAAGGAGTTGGACTCAACTCTGTCACGGTTAGCCCGAGTGTTGTGTTCACATGCTGCTTTCTGTGCTTTCCGATTAATGCTCTTTTTAGGGGGTAGAGCTGAACAGGAGCCGTGTTGGCCACGTAGAAGTTTTCTCAGACCAGAGATACCTGTTGCCACAGGAACAGTTTTTGCCATGGCTTTGTATTACACGGAGAGAGCTGTCCTGTTTGGCGTTAGACACCTTAAGGTGTGAAGGAAATAAATAAAAGTTAAAATAAAAGCTCCTAAAATAAAAGCTCGAGGTTGTGGATTAGGTGGGAAAAGGTGAAGCTGGTTAAATGTCAGGTCTTTGCAGTAGTCTCTGCACCAGCAGTTCCTTGTGTTTCACAGCTGCATTACGATGTTACAGGTCAGGATATCTTTTCCTTAGGTGAGGGGAACATCTTTCCACACCTGACAGAAAGTATGGGCAGGACACACGTGACCTGACCGGGCACTCTTGCTTCATTTTAAGAGCATTTTTGTTAGACAGCTTATGAAACTCCCATCAGTATTAGCAACTCTTTTCAGGAAGTAAAATACGTCTTTAACGAAAAGAAGTTAAGAGATTCTCGGGAAATCCTAAATGTTTGCTAATGCTTGTTAATTTGGCCTTCAGGAATGAACTGGAGTCCCTGAAGGAGAGAGTGGCAAAGACGGGGGAAGAGATCCGAACTCAACGGGAGGAAAGAGAAGAACACGTAATGCCCCCCGTGCCCTGTCCTGAGAACACTCGACGTAACCTGTGGGACGCGTGAAATGTTTGTTGGGTTTTTGTCCTGCAGAGCCCTGCCTCGGGGCTGTGATCTCTGCCAGGGGCTTTCTGCTTTCCAGGGCTGCTCCCAGTTGTGCCCACGGGCTGAGCCCTTCTGTTTTCAAAGACGGGGACCTTCGCTGGGATGTTCACTCTGTGCTCGAAGGCTGAAAATCAGAGATTTTGTTCGATTTCGGGCAAAGAGGGGACCTCCTTTCCTTTATTTCCGTACCCCCACTGAGTGATGGATGGGGTCTGCACTAGCTTTCGATACATAATCTGAGTTTTGGCTTAAACAGATCCAAGTATTTTTACTTTGTCACTCTGGTTTCGAAGCGCCCCTGGTTTTTTAGCGTTAGAATGGATTTCAGAGTTTCGTTGCAAACGAAAGTTTTACAGCCGTCGTTCCAGGCTAAGCCTGTAGAAAGTGGAATTTCAAGGGAGGCAAAGCAGTTGAAGATTGTAGGAAGTAACCGGGAAAATTCGGGGGTTTTGTTGGTTTTTTTTTCAGGGGTTGTAGGGAACTTGGCGCGAGGCTGTTTTTTAAATCGTGAAGTTTTTCCCCCCCTCCTTTCTTCTTTTTAAACCCTGCGCCCGCCCAGGAACGGGTCCGGTGCTGTTAATTAACATCCTCTGGGGCTTTATGGCTGAAACTCCGACGGTTGTGACGCGTGTCTCGGTCTGCTGGAGTAAATCAGCCCGGAGCAAACGCGTGTCTGAGAATGCTGGCAGTGATCTCTGGCAGGAGCTGCTCACTGGTGTTTGAAATATCTCTCTTTAGGTGAATCACTTAAAGAAACAGGTGGAAAATAAAACCAGGTGCCTTGAAGAGTTGCAGCAGGAGGTGGGTACAGCTTTGAAAAGCCACGGGCACGTAAGAGGTGGCGGTTTGTGGGGACTTGCTTTTGAGCAGATTTTGCCTGCTGTGACATCTTTAGCTGCACCTACGTAATTGATAATTTCCTTTCTTATCCCAGCCCTGAGCAGATTAAGGAGCCACCTTTGAAATCCCTTGGTTCGTTACATTACCCTTCGTTTGAAAACAGCAGTTACGGAAAGAATATCCGTAATAAACATTTACTTTTTTGTCATTCAGTTTGGAAATAGCAATCGCGGAAAGAATATCCGTAATAAACATTTACTTTTTGTCATTCAGCATATGATATTATTTATGCACTTGTAGTAAAGCCCTGCCTCAGTTACCACTGGCAGAGAAGAACTGTGCCCTGGCACAAACTGTAATTAAACTTCCCTGTGAGAATATGTAACTTTTGTTCTTTGCACTTAAACCATCACAGAATTCTGTTAACTTTTGAAAGCACAGTGGGTTTGGTTTTTTTTTTCTTGCTTCATTTCGACAGAATAAGGTGCTGAAGAGGAAGATTGCTGCAGAAAGCAAGAAAACCAGTGTTTATGAAGGAAAGGTACGTTTAAATAACAGCCTGTAGAAGGTCAGGTGAGTGTTTTAAGTCCCGGTGTAACTGATGGTAATATTTTTTAAGTAGGTTCTGAACTGGTTTGTGGATCTGGGACACAGATTTTGCAAGGAATGGGCCCCATAATTTTTGGGAGGTGTTTCCGTTTTTAGTCGCTGAGCTCTGGCTGGGCTTTCAGACGTTTAGAAGAGACGGACTTCCCATCCCAAGGAATTACGTTCCTGATCAGCCCCTTTCTTTTTCTGGTTGATGGTGTCCTGAGGAGTGTTCAGTAACCCCACTGGAACAGAAAAGCAGTTAAATACCAACATTATTTGGGTGCCACACTTCCAGGAAGAGGTGGATGGACTTTTTTGGAGGATGTTCTTATGCAAAACTTGCTCAGGGCCGTCCTTCCCCCCTGTGCTCTCGCCGTTGTTTCTGTGAGCACCTTCTAAGTCACCTCAGGCCAAGGTTTAATTCTTTGTGAGAAAAAAGCTGAACTTTGAATAGGGAACAGTTCAGACATAGACCTGAAAAAGTAACAGGGTGTTTCTGCTCAGAAATGAGAGGTAAAATAATCAGCGGCGTATTAATTCCTGAACAAGTAACAGCAACAACTCTGCGTTCCCCAAAGGTGAATAAATTGCAGTTAGAGCTGGAAAACATGAACAAGCAGCATGAGGAGACAGCTGAGAGCTATCAAAAAGAGATTGAGACGAAAAAAGTAAATGAAAACAAGCTTCATGAAGAGGTGAGAGACTGTTAATTTTTACTGCGGTTTGGAACGCTTTGGAGTGTGTTTGGTGAAGCTTTATTGACCAGACCTTGCCCTTGGGTTTCAGTCTCGCCAACATAAATGGAACTTCTTGTGTTTGCTTTAGCACTTCAGATGCTTTGGGTGAAGTATTTGTGTGTGTCTTTAAAAAGGGGAACCCGGTTAAAAATTCTTCTTGTCAAGATGCTGCTCAAAGAAATCCTGTTCTCGGTATAAATGCAGCAGAGGCAAACCAGGTTATAAATTCCCCCGTGTCAGTGTTTTCCTGCCCACGCTTTTTTTGATGGTGGTGCCCAGAAAAGTCAGGGCAGGGTGCTCGAAACGGCCTTGGGGTCCGAAGCGACGCTTGTCCGCCGTGGGCGTGCTTTTAATTCGTGTTTGTTTGCCCGTTTTAAAAACGTGCATGAAAGGTGGAAGGTTTGAAAAGGGTCCTTAGAAGCAAACGAAGCCTAAGTGAGGCTGTGCCTCCTACTTTGCACCCACAGGGGGGAGAAGGAAGGAAACTGAGATCTCCTAAAAATACGTTGTCGTTGTTAGTTGTGAATTAAATGGGATTTGTTGCCAACAGGTGGAAAAGCTGAAGTTGCTTTATGATGAAGCAACAATGATACAGAGGGAAACAGATATCCGATGTCAGCACAAGATAAAAGAGATGGTGGCACTGATGGAAAAGCACAAGGTAAGAAGATTTTTGCTGTGGTTTGTCACGTGTGGTACCAGGAGGAGTAAGAACCTTCCAAACCCGGCGTGTTACGAGTCAGAAAAGTGCAACTTCATGGGAAAAGGAACTGAATCCAGGAAAACGAAGCTGAACACCTGCTTGCCTTCTCATCGGCTAAAAATAAATGCAAGCATGCCTCTGGGGCAGAGAAATTCCATTTCTCTAAATTTCTGGGGGGTTGGGGGTTTTTTTTTCTCTCTGGGCTTCCTTTGATTTCATCCCAGCGCAGGGTCCTCCAGTATCAGTTTGGCCTCTGCCTCGAGGAGGCTCCTTGGGGGACCTTCAGCGGCTTGACGCGACATATTTCACTGTACATTTTTATTCCTCCCTTTCGCCACCCCTTGGGCAGATGCCACTGATAAAACCAGCGTGGCTGGCTCGTGTGTGGTGAGACACACGTGCTGCTGCTGCCCAGGGGCAGAGCGTTCCCTGGCAGAGAAATAACTCCTCGGGGGCATTTCCCGCCGGGGAATGCCGGGGGCGGGGGGGTGTTTGTTCCTGGTGCTTCCCGAGCCTCCAGAGGAGCCCGGCTTGAAAAGAGGGCTGATGTTTGCAGGCTGGGTGGGTCTGTGACTGTAACGCCCGGTGTTCTGAGCGGCTCGTTGGTTTGGTTCTTCCGAAACAGCACGAGTACGACAGAATGGTCGAGGAAAAGGACGCGGAGCTGAAACTGTGTAAAATGAAGCAGCAAGAGCAGTTGTCGGCGGGCAGATCCCTGGTGAGGAGTGCTTCCCAACACTGAATAAGGCAGTGGAGGGGGCTGATGTCATCCAGGTGGAATATAAACCATGTTGTTATATGTTACATACAACATAAAATAAATTTTACCTTGCCTGTTTGGTACGTGGGGAGGGGTTAAGTGTCTGCTTTAGGTGGGACTGATCCTTAGTAAGGATCAGCCCCCTGATTTCTGCTTGCTTTTATTTTCTTAGAGATCCTGTTATGTGCATTAAAAAACCCAAATGTTCCTAAGAATAAACTGGAGTAGCAGTTGGTTTCTGTCTGCTTTTCCAGAGAGTGTGTCATGTTCTCACCTCACTGTCCCAGAAACTTGAGTATCAAATAGTTGGACTCTGCCCCTGTTCTCCCAAGTGTTTTAAGTTCTTGCCTTGAACACTTCTGGTCAAGCACCTGGTTCTTACAGCACTTCAGCTCTTTTTAAGACGAGCTAAAACAAGGCTTCCACTGCTGGGTTGCAGAACAAATGGACTATTCCTTTTTTGTTCTAATGAACATCCCTATTAATTACTGTCTCGTTTTGGCCCGTTTGCTCTCTTCCCTCCCCCCGATCTCACTGTTCTATAGGAAAACGAGCTGTCGCGTGTGAAGAGCGAGCTGTCATCCCTTAAGGAGCAGCTGAGAGCAGAAACGGAGGAAAAGGTGCATTTTTTTAACAACTGGAGCCGTGTGGGTGCAGGTTTGGCCCGGGCCTGTGCGCTGGGAGGAGTTGTGTAAGAAATGAAACTGTGACTAGAAAAACAACGACTTTTGAATGCTGGGGTTGCACTGAATGTGGCCGTATGTTTGTGTGAACTTCGTGTACGAGAGGGGACCGTGGTCTGGAGTTACACCAGGAAGCTTTTTGACAATTGAATTCAAACAAAATGTTTACTTCCTACCCCGTGACTCTTTTTTTAGGAGAACCTTGTGAAGGAACGCTCCCGAAATAGGATTCCTGAAACTGCAGCGGAGCACGAGGTAACTGTAACCAGAGAGAGCATTTTAGGGTTGGGTCCCGTTCATACGTGTGGAATCCACCTGAAGTCCCGTGGTAATTCATGTGCACACAGCAAAAGACACTGAAATGCTTTTAGCCTAAACCTTTTTTGATTCTGGAAAATACAGGCTTGTTTTCCTGAGACTCATACACCTCCTTTAGACTTGGGACAGTAAATCTGCTGATGTAAAAACCAGGAAGTCTCCTCCTTCTGGAAAGAGCATTTTAAGTAAAAACAACCTTGGT
>VXAY01001874.1:0-32687 GCA_013399855.1 Oxyruncus cristatus
ATTCTATGATTTTGTGATTCTGTATTTGGAGGCTGCAAGTCAAAGCCACTGATGATGAAAGCCGAGTCTCCTCTCTCTCCTTACTCTTGCTCTCTTTTATCTGGCTTTCTGTAGAGTTTATGGTTGCTGCAAGGGAACAGCTTGTGAATTGCCATTTTTGACTCAGTTTTGATTTCACAGCATATTTGTTCTCAGCATAAAGACTTGACTATCAGGGCTCTAGAAGTAAATTCCATGAACACTCAGAACAACTAACTTTGGAAGCAATATTTTGCTGAGAACCACATTATCATCACAGCTTGCTCAAGCTAGCTATTGTCTAAGGGATATTTGTGAAGGGGCAAGAGACCAGGGAAAATTCCTGTGCTTTCTTTTTCATGCAGTTAATGGCAGAAGTTTCACAAATTTTTGAAAAGCTGTCCAAGATAATCTTATTGTAAGTTCATAGGCACCAGGGAGTTGGAGACCAGCGAGGTGCTAAGATAAGAAAGTTTATTCAAGCTTTTTTTGCTGGCGAAGATGGGAACAACTGTTCTAGGTTGCAATGCAATCCTGTTTTAGGAGTGCATGTTCCTGACATCATCACCCATGAGTGTCTAGGCAAGTTTGACAAACTTGATAAAGGAGAAAAATAACACTGAAGTCACCGTCTTTAAAGATTACTCCAAGAAGAGCAGTAAAGTATCTGGGATGAGAGATTTAGCTGCACCAGGCTCCTGGCCAGAGAAATCAAACAGCAGGAATGCAACAGTCTGCTCATCGGATGACTGTGTCTATCCAAGCTGATAGTGCCCAGTGGCTCAAGCACCCAGAGGACTGAAATCACCCAGACAACAGATATGGACATAGGCAGGCAGGGTTGGTGGGCATCAGGGTCCCTCAGAAGTCTCCACGCTGTTTGGAAGGTGGGATCTTTCCCTCCTCTTTTGCCACCAACATGGTTAGGTGCCCTTTTTATGTCCATAATGAAATGGTCACAGCAGACTCTCTATTTAAAAAAGAAAAAAAAAATCCCAAAGAGACAGCCCTGAGCCTGTATTTGCGGCCTGACATTTCCCTCTTCTTTTTGTTTGCTCAATTTCTATGAGCACAGTCTCATGTTACAGGGATATCCTTTGTTTCTCAGGTGCTTGCAGTGGTCAAGACTTGTCAGAAGTTTACATTCCCCATAGTATGTTTCAGTCTGTAGTTTATCTGCACTTATACTGCATGAACTCTGAGGCAATCCAGCTGGTTCCATCAAAGCTGGGGCAGGCAAGGGTGGGATTTGTCTTTGAAGAGAATCACTCCTAATCTTGGCTGACCTTATTAAAGACTGACCTGTATGTACAGGTTTTCTTTTGTCTTTTTTTCTGAGCAGACAATTCTGGGGTGCCATTAACTGTGAGTCACCTTTTGCGGCTTAGCCTCGTCAGCAGAGTCTGTGACACCACTGCCATATGTATGCGCTTGAACACAGAAAGGATATAGGTGCTGGACATGGTGGCTTTTCACCTTGGTTTTACATATATCTATGTTCTCTACCCAATGCACCCTGGAAAGGTCACAAGGTCCAGTGCTCCTTCTTGCCTTGTTTTTTATCATGACCCACAGAGGCAAACAGCACTTTGTAGTGTTGTGTTACATATACAGTGGGGTGGCAATTTGAGGCTGTACAGGGAAGACCATCCAATGAGGCAGGTGTCTCTGAGCCACATTCTGGAGAAAGAAAAATGGTGGGTGTGGTCTTGAGTGAAGATGTAAGTTTAAGAAGGGAAGGAGTTACAACCTCCAGACTGGTTGTGAGGAGGGTTTTCAATGGGAAGGGAGGCAGGTTTAGCTTGAGATGGTCTCTGAAATCTTCATGCTGATCAAGAGCATAAAGAGCATCAAGAATACCCTTTTCAAAACAGAGTATGACATTCTTTGGAAGACTGGTGTCAGCTGCTGACACAGAGCTGGGAAGGCAGCATCGTGTTCTACACGTTACACTGGTCACCACACAATGGCAAAAGAAAGGATCTGTCAATGATGTCAGCAAGGTGTGGGGAGCCAGAGAACTTGGCACAGAGGAGAGTTAGGACTTCCAGGGGCCCAGCATTTCTGCTGCTTGCTTAGCAGAGTGCCACACAGTACCCCAAGCTGATTCATGAAGGTCTCCCTTCCTGGAACCCAGACCACGGAGTGCAGCAACACAACTCTCTAGTGTGAGACGATCACCTCTCTCCTTGCCTGGAGTATCTTGCTCATTTTACTGTCAGTCAGTGCCCTGGGGTGGCAAGGCACTCTAGGGAGGACAAAGAGCAGCACCTTTCAAGGATACTGGAAGGATTTCCTCTTTGTGTGCAGTATAGACAAAGTTAAGATTCTTGAGAACTGCAGTTTGGACCCTTGCATGTCTGCAGATCTGACTTGTGGGCAGGTGCTATTGACATACAGAGTCAAGTAGCCATATGATTATAACATCTGATTACAAATCTGAAAGACAAGTCAGATGTTCCACTCCTGCAACATATTGTATTCATCTATCAATCACTGATCTAAAACTAAAAGACAAGTCTTCAATTCCTCTTTGGCTACCCTTGCCAGGATAAGAGGGAGGCTGAACTGAAAGAACAAGTCAGGTATATGTTAGCATTTTTTAAAAGGTTCCTTCATCAGCCCTGAAACTCCAGTGACAGTCTTCTAAATTAGGATTCACCTCTAAATTATGATGAGCCCCTTCAGTTCAAGCCTCACAAGCTGAGAGAGTATGATGAATTTACAGACCATATTTCACATAAGAAAAGAGATTTCCAGTGATCTCAAGGAATGCCATTGTGAAGGCACAGTACAGTAGGCTTCAAAGGAAACACAAAAATGCTGTCCCTCTGCTAATTTGTCACAAAGCAACTACTGTTTCATGCAATCCAATCAATTACAATTGCAAAATATTTGCTTCACACAAACACATGAATGATTTCCAGGGATAAGGCATTTCTTATGAAGAAGATGAGAGAGTAGGGAGGAATAAACCAATTAGCATTAGAGAGAGGAAAGAGATTTTTTTTTCAGTGTGAGGCCAGAATTCATTAAAGCAACTGTAGGAGCCAATAGAGCTGCTCAGTGAGGGTGCATGAAGTGGGAACATTGATTATGGTGGGGAGGTGTCTGCCATATCATCCTGCACTAACCTCACTGAGTACTTGTGCTTCAGAGCAAGGTGCAATAATGGTGTAACAGACTAACCTAGAATAAACTGACCCCTAGAGAAGCTTCCTCCTAGAGCCTCCACTCAATTAGTGAGTGGTTTTTGCTCTAGAGCTTTAGGGTTTATAAGACACATTTGTTTTTCTTCCCTAATAATGATGGATCTTGTAATTTTTCCTGTGCTGTCTGATGCTTTGATAGAGCTCGTTATGCTCCTAATGTCAGTGATACACTACAGTGGCCAAGACACTGGATAGCCTTACATGTAATATGGAAAGGATTATTTCAAACCTTAATATTGAGGAAAAGAAACAAATCCAATAAGAACAAATAACAGCAATCACTAAAAAGTAAATTACAAATACAGTACTGACATCAGAACTTCCACCATATAAAAAGTTTGTTTCATCACTGTCTCATTTTTCAGCTCCATTTTTTTTTCTTAAGGAAAGACAATTTACTTTTGCCATTAATAGACAAATTTATTATTAAATAGACAATTTTTCTCCATTCCTTACACCTTTTTCAAAGATTTTGCTTTCGTTCTTGCATTGTGGGATACTTTGTAGCCTGTGCTATGGCCTTCTGCTCCTCTTTGCAGGGCATTTTTTTTCAGTGCATGTTGGCAGGTGTTATCCATACACTCTGCAGATAATGTGCTGATCACACAGAACCGCTTTAATACCTTGCTTCCAGCTGCTTGGTCATGTTAAAGAGCAAAAGGTACATTTCCGAATGCTCATTGCACTTGTAAGGAAATGCTGCGAGCTGGGGCAAGGATCTTGTCAGCTCAAGAACAGAAAGAACCCTAAGCAATGAAACATGCTATTTATACTGTGATCTGCCTTATTTTTACCAAAATGTCATTCAACCTATTATATGAAATAAAAGTGCAAGTGGAAAAGGAAATACAAGAGAATGTTTCTTTTTGTTTTCATTAAATGTTCACTAATCTGGATAGCTTTTTAAGGGTTTTCAGCATCTATTAGCTAGAAAGTTATTTGAAATATTTGAAAAGCATTTTAGAACCATCAAATCTCTTTATGAAGACTTATGAAATACTTTGAGATGGTGTATGCTTTAATTGTGAACTCACCATGAAAAATTCACCCCATCAAATTCAAGATGGTGGTCACACATGCTGCTGCATGAGTGCAACCTCCTGTTGAAACCTGGGTTACAGTATTGGGACCTTAATATGACATGGAGGATGGAGAAATATTGAGAGATGTCTTTTCAAAGCAGACAGATTTCTGTTATTTTGTCAGGATCTCAAAGACTTAATATTGCATTGCCAAAACAATCCCATTTATTTAGAAGCAAGGATTTTTCACTGGAGCTGGCACTCTAAATTTTTTAGGTTCATAATCTTAGTGTTGCTTTTTCTCATCAAGTCATGAAAACCCTAAAAATGTCTTGTAGGCTATCAACATGCTCTTATCTTACCAAGAACAAGTACAATCTCATAAAAGCCACTCACATTTCTAATTCTGAATTTAGTCAAGTTATCATCAGATAAAAAGGCATAATTTTCACTCTTTTTTCTATTCATAGATTTATTGTTAACTTTGGCACCTTTTTTTGTTTTGCAGTATTCCACACTACACAGCTCTAAAACTAGTTGCAATTTTAGTACATACTATATATTTTGCTGCCATATCCTGGGAACAATCAATGACCTTTCTTAATAATGTATCACTTTACTGAATGTTACACATAATTAAAAAAAATGAACACATGCTATATTTATATTTGGTAGTAAAAATTCCTTCTCAAATAAAATTGCTATCAATACAATCATACAGACAACCATTGCTATTAATGGTAATGCATGAAAAAACCCCACAAATGTCAAGATTTAAAGGAACCAACCTCTTACTAGTGCACCCATAACAACATGTACTTTCTTTTTGAGGTGATAGATTCCCACTCATAATATTTTACACTGCTTTGGATACAGCTCATTCTGGTACTATATTGTCACTGATTTCAACGGAATGTTGTCAATCTTAAGATAACAAAGTAGGTTTGTTAGAATAAAGAGCCACTGGTAAATAAGTCTATATATTGTCATAGAATTGGGAAAGTGGTAGGGAGCCTCTCATGATCATCATGATGTTATATAGAAAAAGAAACTTCCTCCATGTCAACAGTAGGGTAATTTATTGCAAAGACTGAACCCTGGAAATTTTTTGACACAGCCACTCTGGCTCACATGAGCCCATGGAGGTAATCATTCTGCCATTCCTAAAAGCTACTGACTATCCTATTTTCTCTAAAGCTGTATATAGAAGCATGTCACAGAAGTCCACGAGAACTGGTCAGTTATTTTCCTCCATTCCTAGCAGGTCCCCAGATCAGTTTGCAACTATCTCCACCGTGCATTCCCTATTCAGCTTCCTCAGCTTCCTATTAATTAACAAGATTCCTATGAACCCAAGGTTCACATCACTGCACATGCAGCCAGCTAGCTCACCTGTGACTTTGTTGGGGAAAGAGCTTGTGATTTTCACCCTCCCATAGGAACTTTGTCTTTTCCTGTTGCAACATAGCCTTCCTGTTTTGTCTCCCTCACTAGAGGATAGGACCAGTTTATTTTGAAAGGTTTAGTAGCTACAGTTCTATACAAACTTTGTAGACATACTGATGTCCTAAAATACTTGGCCTATTAGACAGACATTGGATATGTTGAAATACTGTAAAATGTTTAAGGAAAGGAAGTAACACACTAATGCTATCCCTGCCTTTTCAGATTTGTTCTCTTCTTTTTTTATTATTATTATTATCATAACGCTAAATTAAGAGAAATTAAAAGAGCCTCTTTTTTAAAAAGGAGATTTTTTTTCCTCCATTGTTTATTAGCCATGTACAACTGCTTAAATGGCAGGGTGACCTTTACAGGTCATTCATTTTTCCATAGTCACTCTGTGTATAAATATGACTTGAACCTTCAAACTGCAGTACACACTAACTCATGCTACAAGAAGTGTTTTTTTCCTTACTACAAGCATTCCATTTACAACAGTGATGCCAAAGATCCCATTAAAGAAACAGCAAGCTGCCTTCTCTACTTTTGCAGGAAAGGCCCAGTGGTGGCCATGTGGTGAAGTGAATTTACAAAATAGTCAGGTCTTTGTAACAGGTAGCTTTCATTTTTCTGCAGTTCCATTCCACTGTTTATGCTAGGTTACAAAGCAAACAGGAAGAAATTGCCAGTGCAATGTGTCCCTGCTGTACCAGCTTGGATGATCACACACTCCTGCCCTTGACAGAAGGGCTTGGAGTTCCCACACATCTCACAGGGTCACTTGGACACATGCAGGTTATTATTCCTGGCAGCAGCCACACATCTCTTGTGACACATAGCCTGCACGCAGAGATGCTTCACATCACCAGAAATGCCAGCCTGGGCAGATGCTCCAGATATCTTCTGAAGTTTACCAGCACTCTAGGTCTGCTGCCTCTTTTTCCATTTGTCTCTAATCTTGTGAGTTGAGATGTTATACGTTTTTGCAGACACAATTAAACCTATATTTAATGAAGAGGCTATCTAAGTGAACTGCCGTGGATTCCCTCTTCTCTGGCAGTAGAACTTTGCTGCAGGCTCTTGCATTGCCTTACATGCTTTCTCAGGGTGATACATAGGTGCATGCACTGCAAAGAAAACACAAGCATGGTTGTGTAGGGATTAACTTTAGAGTATTGCTGAAGAAAGGAAAGCATCTAGAACTACTTATCCCCATAATTTGTTTTTGTTTTGTTCAACATTTGGGTTTGATTTTCTTTTTTTTTTTTTTTTTCAAATAAACATGAGCTTGCAGTAACAGGTCTTTCCTTGCAATTAAATAGTTTGCCATCTATATGAATGCTACTGACACTGTCTTTGGAGCCTGCTCTTGAATGTGTACTGTGCAACACTGAGTGTGGTGACAGGCTCAACAAGTAATAAATGATAATAGGAGGTTTGCTCGGTCACTTTCAGACCAGAAGAATGAGCTCAAGTTGATCTGTGAGTGTATTATTTTATCTCCCCTTCTATTTGTTGGTGTGGGTTGTTCTTTTTTTTTTTTTTTTTTTTTGTTCTTTGCTGTATTTTACTGGTGGGAGTGATCCGTTGTGTCTAAAATCAAACTGTTCTCTGCAGCTGACCTCCCACTGACATGAGGAGCAGGCAGTGATTTTGCTTTCAGATGAAACCTAAGGAGAACAAACATCTGCGAAGAATGGAGAATGGTGGCTGCCCAGTGAAGTGCCTGAGAGCAAAGTGTTCAACATGCTCACTAATAAGTGTCAGCTTGATTTGAATCACTTGCTAAAGTGCAGCCTGGCTGAAGCTGAAAGAACATACCTTTCCTCAATGAAATGGAATCCTAAGGCATAAATAAAAGATTTCACCTGGGAAGAGTGATTTATTATCTCCATCCCAAGAAAGACGCCTGTGATTTACCACTCCTCCTTGTTTTAGAGCAGAAGCAAAAACAATCCCTTCCCCCAAAATAACCCCTAACCAGGAACCACCAGCACTATTTCCATTATCTGGAAGAGAAGTCTGAGATGCGTTTATACCAGTTATTTAGTTGAAGTCAACAAAGTCATATAGATGGAATATCAGACAAAGTAAGAGACAAACTGGGGGCATGGTTCCAAAAATCTTGGGAAATGTACTAAGACTCCTTAAAAAAAAAAAAAAGAATATTTCACAGTGGGCTTCTGTCCAATCTAAGACTCTGATCCCATATCCCACTGAAAGGAGCCAGCTAATTCATTCCTGACCATATGGATGTTGTAAAGTTGTAGAGATCAAAAGTCTCCCTGACAGAATCCTGGATCAAGGAAAGAAAACATTTCTGCTCCCTCTTGAGTATCCATTTTGGGGTTTTGGGTTTTAGGGGGAGCCTGATCCACGTTGGGACAATGGTTTGAATGACTTAGTCAATGCTAAAGAACATGCACACAGTAGACACAATCAATAAAGCTTATAATTTATTTACTTCATTCCTGAGTACAAGGGGTTTGATTTAAGGAGCTGACATGGGATGTCAAAGTGAGCAGAAGCTTTCTGGAGTGAATGGCAGGTTTTAAATATTGTCTAGGTCTTAGTAGATTCTCCGTAGCCTCTTGCTCAGTACTACATTGAAGGTAAGACACTATTCATAGACACTCTCAGCAAATCACCACACCGTGACTGCTGCTAGCTGTTGCCATAAATTACATACACAAAATACAAAACCATTTGACATTAATGACTGAGCCCCTTTTGATTCCACTCAGTCAGGGATCTTGAACTTCCATGGGTTCTGGGAGGTGGAGCCAGGATAAAGGACAATTAGATACAGTCCCTACTTCCGTCTTCCATCTTTGTACTGCTTGACGGTGCAATAAGGAAAAATGGTAGGGAATCTGAGGTGGTTCAAGTTGGGAATAACTGGGGATACTTGTCTCCTTTTTCAGCTGTGTATCCTCACTTTTTCCTAAACTGAAAATTTCAGGGAAAACCCTAAATAAATTACTATCATGGTCAGTCAGCAAACTATATACTTCTCTTGAGCAGATAAGTTTACTCAGTTCCCCTAAAACTTCGCCCTTCTTTGCAGAATGAAGTAAATTATCTGTCGTGCTTATAATGTCAGAGTGCAGAGCACTTGTTGAGACAGTAGAGTATTTCCAGTTGAAACAGTTCTTTACTGAAGAGCCTGTGCTTTAATTTGCTTGATCTTTAAGCCAAAAATGGAAGCCACTTCTGCCACAAGAACTGCTTAGTGTCTTTTTCTTTTCTGTCTTCAGCAAAATGTCAGCCAGATTTAGCACAAACTGATCACAGATAGGGACAGCTCTGAATACATGGCCAGCCTTGAAAATTCTCATGCAGCAACAAAGATGTTGAAGACACTGCAAGAAAAGAGTGACTTGTTCCTTGTTCTCTCCTTCTAGGTTTTGATGATCTCTAAAATAGGTGCAAATGTGACGATTGCACATTTTTATTTACAAGATGCTAGCTATTGCCTAGACCTCTAGTCCCATTTACACCACAAAACACAAATAAACAACATAAATTCAGGGAAATAGGCAAATGTGAGCTTTTGCATGTGCTGGATTTGTATCAGTGTTGCCATCATTTGATTTCTTGGAATTCCCCAATAATGGGAAAAAGCTCCTCAGGGGTGTAACAATGCAGGACTGGAAAAATCCCATAGCCCAGAGAGCAGTGTCCTCAGCCCTACGGCTACATCATCTCAGATCTGAGAACACTGATGGTATTCAGAGAGAGGATGCCTGCACACAGGGAACCAGAGTGGTAAGACAAGGGAAAAATAAATGAGCTTATGTCATCCCTGCTTTCCATACCAGAGCACAAGGTACACTAGAGAACAGTAAGCAAGTGGAACTGAGGCTTCTCTGAGATCCACTCTAAGTATCTTCTGAAACAAGCAAAGCAGGTTTCCAGTTTCTAGATGGAGCCCAGGCCCCTATGCAGCATTCCTATTTCCCCACGTGCTTCAGAGCAAGGGCCATTACTGGTAGATGTGAAGGCCCTAGAGAAATTGAAGTTTATTGTGAAGGTTCATCGGCCCCCTGCTTCAGCAGTTCTTCTCCATTTCTCATGTCCTGCAAGAACTCAGTGTAGAAATTCTCCTTCCTCAAGGTGAGCAAGGTCAAATTTTCTTCTTAATGAACTCAGAAAGCACACTGTCCACCCAAAGTACTTGGCAAGTACTGTACAGCACAGGTACATCAAAACCATAAGCAACTTTTGCACTCAGAAAGAAATGTTAGCATTGGCTGCTGTACAAAAGGAATTATAAAACAACAGAGAAGCAGAGACCATTTGGGATATTCCCAAATGGCAGGAAATACAAATGGCAGGAGTAAGGTAGATAAAAGATTCATGCATCAGACCAAAATACACTTTTTCTGTTCATAAAATTATACTTAAAAGGCATACTTTGTGTTTTATAACTCAAGCCCACATTGACAAAACTGCCATTTCTCAGCCATCTCTTTATATAAAAGGTGCTCTTCAGTCCTTCCTGAGTGAGATCAAGAATGATTTATTTGTCAATCAGGGAATGATCTCGAAAAGAAATTTTGCTCTTCTACTTTTTCTCTTGTAGAACTAGAAAAAACCCCACCACTCTTCCGGCTAATGTACCTGCGTACAACAAGGTCACCAGTTATTGCCACCTGTTCTGGCATCTGATCTTGGAATTTCTAAAGGAACTGGAAAATGGTAGTGAATTTCCAATTTCTGGTACCAATAGGGCAGGAAGAAAAAAGTGCTGCCACTCTACATGATCCGGTGCTGATTCTATCTGGAAACACTGTCATTGGCTTTAACAACAAATCTTTTTTCTGAGTAGTTTTACTTTGCAATAATATCTCTGCCTGCTTATGGGGGTCTAAGTAAAATAAATGCCATCCTGCGCTGGAGTGAGATGTATTTCACCCTTGGCAAGAAGTCATCAGTTTATTTGGGGGGGATTTAAAGTTCTGTTTACAGAAAAGTGATGTGTAGAAAAACAATCTGCTCTCCTTTGTGTCCAGCTTTGGAGTTTTTAGAACTACTCTGCACTGGAGAGAACTTCTGGTAATTCCACCTCCATGTAGTCTGATGTACCACTATAATGCAGTTCTGCTTGTTTTTCCTCATCCTGTTGGCTGTCTGTTGCATTATTGCTGGATTGCTTTCAAAAATCATCAACATAATAATAAAAGAAGTTGTCCAGAAGATGTTTATCCAAATATCTAAACATTTTTTTGAGGAGCAAATCCATATTGAGCAGAGATATCATTTGCAGCAATAACGTCTGGAAGAAAAGAAAAATGAAAAGTGTCAGTCAAAGTAAACAGACTCTATAATGCAGCCCCCAGGAGGCCATGCTACAGTGTATAATATATTCAGTTGCTCACACCTAGCCTTATTTTCAAAGTCATAAACTGGTGTGGATTTGTCAGAGTTTCAACAGTATAATTGTTTAGCTGTAAATTTTCCTGCTGGCAAGTTCCAGAGTTTTCAGATAATCCCAGGCAGGGATTCAAGCTTGCAGTCACATACACAATAGATATTTGCAAGTAGTGTGTGGAGCTTGCAAAACCATGATGCCACAGAAGTATTCTGGGGATCATGAGCTCCCTCAAGCACACAATGTAATTTGAATATATGATACACAGATACTTCCAACATGGTGCACAAAGAGAGTGACACTGTTGTGGTTTATGTATGATTAATGGTGGAAGTGCAGAGTAGGTTTAGAAGTGTGTAAATCACTCAAATTTTTTAGCATCTTGAGCAACAAGACACATTCCCACTTGAAGCCATGTGAAGAGGGCTTGGCTGAGACCTTATTTCAAAATAGTCAAGGGAAACACCTGTCTCTGTTAGCATAAGGCATGGCCCATAGCTTCTTATTTTGGTTATTTTCCTCCTGACTACACAACTTATGTCCAGGCAGCAAGATCTCCTGGGGTTTTCTGTTTAATTTGAAAGTTTATTTGCTTCCATGTAAGTTACACAGTGGGGCTTGAAGTGTTTATAGGGAAAGATACAAAGATAGAAGTCCTACTGAAACCATTTTTTTCAAGGGTAAACATGATAGGAGCTGATGTACATAAAGTAATGAAGAGGAAGGGAGAGAGAAGAGTATTTCTCATAAGATTAGGAAGTCGAAGACTATTTGCCTGATTGAACTGGAGTTTTCTCTCTCAAAACACCATACACAGAGGCATTTTTATTTATCCATAGATGGAAGCAGAGCAATGCTGGAAGACTCCAGAGCACAGTGCTGTGTCCCATCTCTCACACAGACTTCCCTCTGTGTTACTGAAGGGTAGCACAAATCCTGCCAACACAGACTTCCCACCCCTGAAGTTCACTGCAAATAACCTTCACCCATAATTCTTAAACACCCCGTACTGCAGTAACTATAACCATAACTAAAGTTGCTTTATAGTGTGAGTAAGAGAGTGAAACTGACTTTTCCTCTATGACTTTTTTTGACCTACTTCTGATCCACCAGAAAGGACCTCCTAACTCACTCACAGTGTGTGGGGCAGTTCCTGCAGCTGCTGTTGTGGAATTTACCTATGCATCTTAAAGAACCATGTGTTTTTGGCCCCACTGTGCTGTGGCACATCATCTGCCCCTTTACATTCATGATCTTTCTCTTACTAGCCACATTTGCTCACTGTAGTTCAAAGAAATGTATCTCACAGGTCATCCAGAACATCCTGCCAGATTCCTCCCTGAAGTCACTAACTCTTTGTGCTCATCTCTGCGTTAATGACAATTAAACAAACAAACAAACAAACAAAACCCCACCAAACAACAAAAAAACACTCCACCAAAACAACAACTAAAAAACCAAATCATCCAGAAAATTAAAAAAGGAATAATTTTCCCTGTGCTCTGACTAGGAAAGCTATGTCAGACTATATTCCCTCCACCCTCAAAAATTTGTCACAAGGTATTATGTGGAGATCAGGAAAAGCTGTGAGGAGAGAGTCAGTTGAAGGGCCAACATAGATCCAGACTAGAACAAAACAGTTGAGGCTGAATCAGGGTTGAAAGCACTTACCTCAGGCAGCCCAGAATTTTCACAGCACCCTGCTTTGCAACTGACCTCACTGGTGCAGGGAAATGAAGCAGAACTGGCCACAGACACACAGGGCCTGTGGTGATGTTATTCTGCCCTTTGCCACTTCTGCCTTGTTTATAGGTGACAAGGCAGTTTTCAAACACCGAAAACAGTGACATAGTACAAGCTTGAGATTTGGTGTAGGGTATGTACATAATACTAAATGCGCTCAGATCTTTGCAGAGAACTTTCATATTTCTCCAAAAGAAATTGGAAGTAGAACACAAAGTATAATACTGAGTGCCAGAGAGAGAGACAGATGTAAGCATTTGCTGTCTCTTTTTCTTCCCTATTAAAAACACATAGAAAGAATTGCCTTATCTCTGTCTTCTTTGAATATCCCTAAAGATCGAGAGGCTCATGGTCAAAGGTATTATAAATTCCTCTGTACCACAGTTCTCTAGCTGGTATCTGTAACCCTGTGCTAGCTTCAGGCCTTATCCAATAATTAATCAGATTGCCTTGGTCACATTTGGACTGTAAAATGCCCCTGCAAGAAACACGCACAACCAGCCCTGATTCCACACACACAAAGCTCTGATTTATTCATCTATTTGGTGCGACTAGAAACAAAGCTATTGTTTTACACCTGGGGTGTGATCCAGCACTCTTTGATGCCACAAGCAGTGCTCCAAATGACTTCCATAGAACACAGGATCATGTTTTTTGCCCACCAGCAACAGAGAGTAAGTCAGGTTGGCAGGGAGGGCAAGATTCCCAGAGGCAACTCAGAGTGCAACAGATTTATCATTGTGTGCTAGGTTACAGAAGATGCTACTTATAATCAAGCCATCCAGCCACAGAATTTAGGTACCAGTGCTGAACAGCTGTGCCACACTGGCTAAGCTCCCAAATCTCCATATCAGCCTCTGTTTAATTCAGTGTAAAACCCTAAGGTTGTTTCCATTCTTTCTTTTCTTTTTCTTTCCTTTTCTTTTTCTTTTCTTTCCTTTTCTTTTTTCTTTTCTTTTTCTTTTTTTCTTTTTCTTTTTCTTTTCTTTTCTCTTTTCTTTTCTTTTCTTTTCTTTTCTTTTCTTTTCTTTTCTTTTCTTTTCTTTTCTTTTCTTTTCTTTTCTTTTCTTTTCTTTTCTTTTCTTTTCTTTTCTTTTCTTTTCTTTTCTTTTCTTTTCTTTTCTTTTCTTTTCTTTTCTTTTCTTTTCTTTTCTTTTCTTTTCTTTTCTTTTCTTTTCTTTTCTTTTCTTTTCTTTTCTTTTCTTTTCTTTTCTTTTCTTTTCTTTTCTTTTCTTTTCTTTTCTTTTCTTTTCTTTTCTTTTCTTTTCTTTTCTTTTCTTTTCTTTTCTTTTCTTTTCTTTTCTTTTCTTTTCTTTTCTTTTCTTTTCTTTTCTTTTCTTTTCTTTTCTTTTCTTTTCTTTTCTTTTCTTTTCTTTTCTTTTCTTTTCTTTTCTTTTCTTTTCTTTTCTTTTCTTTTCTTTTCTTTTCTTTTCTTTTCTTTTCTTTTCTTTTCTTTTCTTTTCTTTTCTTTTCTTTTCTTTTCTTTTCTTTTCTTTTCTTTTCTNTCTCTTCTCTTCTCTTCTCTTCCCTTCACTCAGACTCCTGCTGCAGCTACCTGCTCTCCAGAGTATGGTGGGGAGAAAGTAGTGTAGAGAGGAAATCTGTCAGGCAGATGGGCACTTTTCTTGGTATTAGACACTGGTTCACCTTTATAAGATAAACCTTTTGAGTTAATGTTGGAGTTGTTCAAGATTTACAATAATTTATTTGATAGCAAAATTAGTCCTCATGTAAGAAGATAGTATTTGCTTAACCCAATTACTTTAAAACTGGCTTGTCATCCTTGATTGTTAGTCAAATATCTTTTATTTAATGAAAATGTGATAGTTTTTTTGACATATTCCGTAGAGCTAACTATTCCTGTTTCTGCTTTTCCCTCTTTTTGCTTGGCCCCAAATGCACTAAAATGTCCCATCTCGTATCATTTGAGGGTTAGAGGTGACTGGTTTATTTAGAGTTCACTTCTTGTATTGACACACACATGCTGCAACTAGCATACTCTGGCCTCTGGGCTCCAGTCCTGAAAGCCATTTCCACACTGTAAGAGGACAGGATGCAGGCTCTGACCCATCAGTTGGCTGTCTGTACACTAAAATAATGGAGATTGTGATAAACTGTCACCAGAATACAGTCTCGGTTCCCCAACTCTTAATGGTAGAACAACACAATAGGGTCAGACTAAAAAGGTTTCCTTATGAAAATTTTATCAGCAACTTTGGTAAATTGCTGTGGGAAAGGTGCTTTGCTCTCAGGCAGACCTGGAACCTGTTTTTACAAGGTACAGCTCGCATGCATTGCCTCACTCCCGCAAGATATTAAGGGCACTCAAATTGAATTAACACCAAATCAGGCCTGTGCACTTAACAATACAAATGCACTTAAGGGATGCCTCAGAATGATTTGTGACTAAAGAAAGCAAAGAAGAAATTGGCCTTGAAGACCACAGGGGTGGTGTTATGTGTCATATACAGGAAAAGCCATAAGTAGAATTTAGAATACCGGAAAACCATGAACTTCAAGGGCTCTCAGATACCTTAGACCCAGTTGTAAAGTAGGTGGTGTCTTTTTGTGGTATGTAGAAAAAATTGATAAATAAATTACAGCCAATTTTCTTAGTGGCATGCTCTCCATTACCTCTGACAGCAGTGTAACTGCTCTGCTAAAATGATAAGAGGTGAATAATGGTATATCAGGAAATTCTCCGAGTTGCCTGTTCTCTCCGTGGGAGCAATGACACAATGCAGAAGTGAATGAGATGTGACGTGGCAACTGACAGGGAGCTCCATGTAGACTGCTGCTAAGGCCAAAGTAACTGAACCATAATCACAGTAAGAGAGTGGAAGCAGTGGGGTTTTGTTTTTTTGTTGAATTGTCATCCTTTTTAGGAAGCCACCTCTCTTTGCCACCATTTTTCATGAAGTTGCTTGATTGTCTTTCCCTCAGACCCCCCAACTGTATCCTCCCACAAGTTAGAGGATGAATCCTGCAAAGTTTAGGTTGAATAAAGTGTACTAAAAGCATTCCACACCTCAGGACTGCTTGGTGAATTGAGCTTTATAGAGGGATAGGTCCACCATGGTGAAATTGCTCTAGCACAAAGGAATAACTCCTGGTCAAAGACTAGTATTGGATTAGAGTATCATGCATTAAAGCTATTTGTCACATGGATATTCTCTTCAGCAAGCATGATGTTGGAAGCACTATTGATTAAAGGAACATTAATCTTCCCTCTTGACTCAGCAAAAGAGTTGGGGTCTTAAGTGACTGGAAATTAGAGTAAAAAGGAAAGTGAAAGACTCCAGGCATTTTTCTAAGTTGGGTATCTGAAACTAAAATGGTGTCCTGGTTTTGTCTGGGGTAAAGTTAACTTTTTTCCCCAGTAGTTTGTATGTGGCTGTGTTTGGCATTTGTGCTGGAAAGAGTGTTGATAGCAGAAGGGTGTTTTAGTTACTGTTAAGCCGCATTTACACAGGGTGAAGGCCTTGTTTGCTCCTCACGCCACCTTGCCAGTGAGTGGGATGGGGTGCACAAGGAGTTGAAAGGAAACACAACTGGGACAGGTAATCCCTGCTGAATAAAGGGATATTCCATACCATATGGCATCGTGCTGAGCATATAGACCTGGAGGCAGAAGAAGGAAGCAAGGGACATTCGGAGTGATGACTGTTGTCTTCCCAAGTCACTGTTAAGGCATGCTGGAGTCCTGTTTTCCTGAAATGGCTGAATGCCTGTCTGCCCATGGAAAGCAGTGTGTGACTTCCTTGTTTTGCTTTTGCTTTTGTGTGGCTTTTGCTTTACCTATCAAATTGTCTTTTTCTCAACCACTGACTTTACTCACTTTTATTCTTTCAATTCTTGACCCCATCCCACCAGAGTGAGGGAAGCAAGCAGGTGGCTGGTTGGGGTTTAGTTGTCATCTGGGGTTAAACCACCTCAAATGGTAGTGGTTGTGGTGGGATTTCTGTCTATCAGTGCTACAGTTGCTGCTTTTGCTGCTGCTACAAAAAGTGGCCAACTCAGTCAGATCTTCTGATTTGGTATAAAGGAATTTCCTTGGCTTAGAAGGATGCTTTATACCAACCATTGAAATGAAACACATAAAGTCACAATAGTGCTGTGGAAAAGCAGGGCTAAGCTTAGTTTTATGCTTACGTCATCTATACCAGGACAGTGAGAAACAATGAGGGATTTCTATAACCTACACCATGACTGTTGAGCAACATGCTTATATACTGAAGCGTTTACTGTCAAGGGAAACATGATGTAGGGCTGTTTGTTTGAGTCTGCAGTGGCAGAATGGTTCACAGGCTGTGGAGTGCACACTCATCTTCCAGGTAAGTGCCAAGAGGTGGGAAATAAATATCCCATATGCCTATAAACTCTGGCGAGGTTGCTAGCAGCCTGTTGGCAGAGAAAGACATAAAGCCACCCCTGTGAGCGGTAGGAGCTGGTGGGCAGCTCAGCAATGGAGAGAAATCTTCCCACATATACCAGTACCAACAGTCCACATGGAAAAGGTCTTCTTCCTACAAGGCCCAAAAATCAAGCCCTAGAGGGGAGCCAGCAAGAGACATTCAGGGCAGAACAGACCTTTCATCTTTTCCTGCATCCCAGAGAAGAGCACAGCAGCCAGGATGATGACCTCACAAAGCCAAACTCCCACCATGGGAGGATAACTCTTGACAATGGCAGAAAGACTTTCTTCTTCTCCAAATATTCACCCAGGCCTTAGCCTGGCCAGCTGAAGATATTTCTATGATTCTGCTTATTTTAATGTGGAATAAAAGTCAGTTAAAGGATTTTTGTTTTGCACTATTGCAGCTCAGGTAGCATCAAATGGAAAGCAAACCACTACTGATCTGTGTCTCTACTTCTGAGACTGGATCAATGTCACCCAAATTTCTCTAAACAGAGAAAGGCTTCAGGCTTGAGAACATGATTGCAGGAAAATCTTTGTGCTTATGACAGCAGAGCTTGGGAGGGGTGAGAGAGGCAAGAGGTGTCCTGGGCAAGCAGTTTGACCTTGAAGCTATGCCTGTTATCCTTCCACCCTTCTACCCTTCAACCTGCTAGGAATTCAACAGAAATAACTGCACTGTGGATGCTGAACCAGATGACCCACTAGATGTCCTTCTTAACAAATGTTTTTATGAAGTTAGCAAAAGGACTGTACAGAAACTTCCCATTAATCCAGGCCCAGAGTCAGCTTGTACTCATGGTGTACTTATAAACAACTCCTCTTGGAATACTAATCAAACATACTTTATTAAATAAAAAAGCTTTTTTTTTTGTTTAGATTCAAGAAATATCTCTCTCAGCATTTAAAGGAAAGGATTACATTGCAGACTTTTACCCAAGTTTTTGTTCCTGGGGAGAATTTCTGAATTCCCCTATAAAATTGGATTCTTGAAAAATTTCGTTTCTTTATTTCCATTGGAGGTATAATTTTATATCAAGTTTCCCTTTGAAAACAATAAATGGAAAGTTACTAAATGGTTAATAACAATAAATGATTAATAGATGTTGTAATAAATAATCAATAGTTTTAAAATCCAGTCAGTAAATAGGTTGCCAACCATTATGAAAAACCATGCGTTACACCTCATCTTGACGTGCTTATAAGCTTTGATATCACTTGTTACTGCAAGGTTTACACCTCTTTTTCACCTCTAGTAAGCATTTATTGACCCATATATCCCCATATTTCCCCATATCAAGGAATTAGACCATATTGTAGAATGCAAAATAAATACCTTGTGATCAGAAGTCCATCACAAAGACAGAATATCAGTCCCAGTGCAACCGACCTTTATTATGAAGATAGTAAATTATTTGAAGGCAGATGAACTAGATTTTCTATTGTGCAAGAAATAGCCCTCCAGGAGTCTCACACATGCAGCAGAATCACAGAGTGGATGAGGTGTCTACAGGTGTCTACAGGAAGGGGTGTCTACAGGTCAACTGGTGCAGTCTACCTACCACCCAGGGCCAGTTACCCAGGACCATATCCAGATGGCTTTTGAATATCCCAAGGATGGAGACCCTGCAACATCTCTGGACAGCCTGCACCAGGGATCAGTCACATTCATAGTGAAAAATTGTTTCCTGATGTTAAGACAGAGCCTCCTGTGTTTCAGGTTGCACCCACTGCCTCTGGTTCTGCCACCGGACACAACTGAAAACTACCTGCCGGCACCTTCTTTGTACCTTCCCATCAAGTATCTCTTCACAAGGATAAGATCCCCCTGCGCCAGCTCTTCTTTAGGCTGAACAGTGCCAGCTCTATCAGTCTTTCATTACAGGAGAGATGCTCCACTCCCTTAAACACATTTGTGGCCCTTTGCTGGACTCTATCCAGTATGTGCAAGTCTCTCTTGTACTAAGAGTCCAGAACTGGCCACAAAACTCCAGGTGTGGCCTTACCAGCACTGAGGAGAGGGAAAGGATCATCCCCCTTGACCTGCTGGCACCAATCTGCCTAGCACAGCCCAGAATGACATTAACCTTCTTTGCAGTAAAGGCATGTTGTTGTTTTATGTTCAGCTTGTCCATGAGAATCCCCAGGGCCTTTTCTGCAAAGCTTAATAATACGTACCTTTAGCAAACATCTGATCCAAATTCCATATAATGCAACCTGTTCTTCAATACGTTATAGATTAACTTGAATTCACAGAAGAAAATCATCCACTGAATTCAGAAAGGCCAAAATTTGATCTGGGGAAAATGAAGGAAAACTTTAAGAATTTACCTGCTCCTTTGGATCTGTCCCTTAATTGACAGTTGCTTAATTTTATGCCTAAACATATTTTCATTATTAAGTATTTAGCAGAGCATTAGAATATGAAGATAGATCCCAGTAACTTTCTCTTCCAGAACTAATTTCAATAAACAGTTCTAAGGAGATGGATGTGGGCTTTGCTCACCCTGAGATTTAGCAAAAGTTAATAATAGTAGAAGTTAATAATTGCCAAACAAGGAGACAAACTGTTGTTTGGTTTGGAGTCAGGCCGCTCACATATCCCCTGACACTTTAAATGAGTTCATTGTATTTTATGAGTATTAAAGCTTCCCTCTTCATCAGTCAATTGGTTCTCTTGATTTAATTTTAATACATACTGTGAAGTTATATCCCTGGAAATCATTGGCTTGTCTGAAGGTCCCCAGATGCTCCCTCGTCAGTTCTCTCTTCATTCCCACTCACTCTACTCCACACACCTCTCACATCTTTACTCAGCTGGTGCTAGCCCACACAAATATATCAGTCACAACAGGAGAGTTTTCTCTCTCATATGTTAATACTAAGCAGGAGAACATAGAATAAATTTCCCCTACTGATATATATAAATATATATGTATGTGTGTGCATGTTTATGACCTACACTCTTCAGTGATTGTAATTACCTGACTTAGGACTTCCATCGAACCACGAGGTGAGATTTGCTTTTTTTATTTTATTGCCTCGAGTGCTCACTCTGACCAAGAAACAGGGAATACAGTTTCTCCCCCATCCCTGAATACATAGCTGGGCAAGAGTTTCTCGTTACATTTATCACGTTATGTGTGGGAGTTAGGTTTCCTGTCATACCCACAATGTAATGAGCAACTGGGTATACTGGAATGGGCTGCCACTGTCTCATGAAGCCCACTAATACTGATGCACAAATATCAGCGTCACTGGAAATACATGTGGTTGCAATGGTCTACTTAGGGGGGGGCAACCATAGTGTTGGGCAAATCAGTCAAAATCCAATTGTTACAAGAGAAAAGGCACATCCATCTTTCTGTCATACACGAAGTTTCTCAAAGCATGTCCTAATAGGGAGTGGTGAGTTACATTTAGTTACCTATTCTGTCAAAAGGAGAGGGGTGTCTAAATGGCGGGTTACATTTAGTTACCTAGTTCTGTCAAAGGGAGAGGGATGTCTAAATGTGATGTGTATACAAAACTGTGGGAAAGACTTGACTTCCACTCCTTTAAAGACGTGAAGGAATTCAGATGTTTCTTGTGCTTTCAGACTGGGAAGAATAAAAAGAAAAAAATGGTCATGTTAAAAAAACTGAGTTTTATTTACTAAATCATTGCTAAGGCTATGTTTTTTGTGATGGTTCCTGAGAGAGTCAAGGAGTTCATGTTTTTCAGAAAATTATCTGTGACTGATGACACTTTGGGACTTTTTGCATGTGGGTGGGTGGATGCAATGCTAACCAGTTGAATCTATTTTGGAAAAATCCTTTGCTGCTGTCAAGACTCAGACTGCAATAGAATATGACAAAGAGAAGGAACCCAACAACGCCACCACAATGACAAAGTGTCCTGGAACAGTGAACTTATGAAGACTGCCTGGAGCAATAAGTCTTCTCCCTCAGTGAAGAAAACAAAAGGTCTTTTATTCTTTCTCTCTCTTCCCGGCCCCCTTCCCACCCACTCCCCCACATCCCCTTACCCATATTTAGAACTATAGCCTGTTTCAAAGGTTAGTTCTGGCACAGTGACCAAATGGATCTCCATATGGTTTTTATTTATTTATTCTTTGTCTCAGATGCTTTTGGCACAACATATTTGCATGAGTTCGATGGTGTTTATAGAAAACTTGAATACTGGAGTTCATAGAAAAGGTCATTGGTTCATTCTTTCTCTTACTTAAATTGAATTTTCCCCGGTGTTGTTTCTGCTGCTACTCATTTTATTTTTAATAGATATTGATTTCTTTTCTAGATTTGTATTTGTTTTTGTTTATTTGTTTGCTTGCTTTTTGTTGCGGTGGTGGTTGGGGTTTTTTTCAGCTTGACCACCCCTGGGTTCTCTGTAAAAGTTTCAGACAGTCTTATTAAATTGGAGAAATGTGGCCTTGTCAACAAACTTGTCACTTGGAGCTAGTGCCCATTACTCCTCAGCACAGAATGCTTCCCTTCAGTCTCTCTGAAAGAAGAGATTTATTCTGATTGAATAATCTTATGAAGCACAGCATCATCAGAGGCTGAACATTCCATCCACTGCCTTTAACAACCTAATTCCTACATATAGCAAAAAACTGTGCCAAAACTGCTCTCAATTTACCTACTTGTAGTATTTGGGGAAAACCTCACTTAACACATGCTCCAGTTCAACAGAGGGCTGTGGCAAAGCTCCAATTCAGAAAAAGCATTAGCTCCCTGCTTCCTTCTCAAGTGACTCAGACTGTGTTCAGTTGAGTAGAAGAGTCTCCTCATACCCACTTCTAAATAATGCCAAATGGTGCTAAGGTTTAATTGCTCTCTGGTTGTGCTTTCTTGGTCTTCAATAAAGTTATGTGAAGAAATAATTTTTACCACTCATCTGCAAAGGTTAAGATTCAGATAAGGAAGTTACTCTTCATGGAGACTACTTTGAGTCTATATGTGTATAAATATATATAAATATGACATATATCTTATAACATTTTAAGACATTGTTAGTAAGTGTTAACGAGAACTGACTGCACAGCAGATCCCAGAGGGTTGCAATCAGTGACACAGGGTCTAGTTGGAGGATTATCACTAGTGGTGTCCCAAAAGGTTCAGTATTTGGCCCACTATTGTTTAAATTCTCCATCAGTGACTTGGATGAAGGGGCAGATGCCTCCTCAGCAAGTTCACTGATGACACAAAGCTGGGAGGAGTGGCCAACACCCCAGAGGGCTGTGCAGCCCTTCAGAAGGATCTCGACAGGTTGGAAAGATGGACAAAGAACTGTCTGAAATTCAACAAAGGCAAGTGCAGGGTCCTGCACCTGAAGAGGAATAACCCTAGGTACCAACACAGTCTAGGGGCTGACCTGCTGGGGAGTAGCTCTGCAGAGAAGGACCTGGGGGTCCTGGTGGACAACAATCTGTCCATGAGCCAGCAGTATACCCTGGTGGCCAAAAAAGCCAATAGGATCCTGGGGTGCATTAGGAAGAGCATTGCCAGCAGGTCGAGGGAGGATCCTGCCCCTCTACTGAGCCCTGGTGAGGCACATCTGGAGTGCTGTGTCCAGTTCTGGACTTCTCAGTACCAGAGAGACACAGAGCTTCTGAATCAGGTCCAGTGGAGTGCAACAAAGATGATCAAGGGACTGGAACATCTCTCAGGAAAGGCTGAGAAAGTTGGGCCTGTTCAGCCTCGAGAAGAGCCAACTGAGAGGGGACCCCATGAATATATATAAGGAAGGGTATCAGGAGGATAGAGCCAGGCTCTTCTAGGTGGTGCTGAGCAATAGGACAAGAGGGAACAGGCAGAAACTGGTGCACAGGAAGTTCCACCTGAACATGAGGAAGAACTTCTTTACTGTGCAGGTGATCGTACACTGGAACAGATTACCCAGAGAGGTGGTGGAGTCTCCCTCCCTGGAGATATTCAAGAATCATTTGGATGTGATCCTGTGCAATGTGCTCTAAGATGCTCCTGATGAAGCAGGGAGGTTGGGCCTGATGACGCACTGTGATCCCTTATAACCTTACGCATTCTATGATTCTGTGATTCTCTAATACGAGATGACAATTTCCTCTAGCTATGCAAACTGTAAAAGTTACCTGAATCCAGCCTTGATGAAGCACAGCTGCCTTCAAATGCTTCAGATTTATCCCAAGACCTAAACTGCACAAAGATAAGTTCAAAGATCAAGGCAAACCCCAACTGGCTACCTTGACTAGTTGAAAGGAAAATCCTGTGGTGCTTCTTCCTAATCTGAGTGCTTTATGCTGATGACAGTGTCATCCATGGGCTTCTAGTATCTGACCTAACTGACAATATCTTTCAATTTGTATATATTATATAGTGTGGAGATAAACCATGTTGAGAAGCAAAGCCCCGATTTTGCTTTTTAGTGGGTATTCCAGCTCACTGGCAATGAAGCATCCCCAGTGATATCAGAGGTTGTATGATGACTGAGGGAAGCGGATCTCTTGCTCTCAGCCCATGGGGAATTATTCTGCAGCTGAAAGGAAGACTTTCACAAGCTTTTGGCAAGAGGTTCATTATATCTGTTCTCAAAGAATATAGTACTTAATCATGTACCTAACTTTACTCACCTAAAAAAAGGGAAAGATCCTCTACCAGTGTCATCTTCTTGTTTCCTGAAACTGAAAATATACAATATCAATATACATAAAAACATGTACACCATGAAATTCTACTTCCCTGTGATAATGATACAGGTAATAATTCAGTAGTCAAAATCACTAATGCATCCTCATTCTTTTATATTTACAGGTAATCAATGAGAACTAGAGTAACAACCAGAAGTTAAGGTTAATGAAATCAAATGAAGAATTTTGAAAAGTCAGATGTGTTATTGTATGCCTAAATATTGACTTTAGCCCCTATGAATAGATCAATAGGGTTTAATGTCAGAATAGACTCAGCAAAAAGACAACAAAAAACCAAAAAAAGACAACAAACTTCCCTTAAGAAATGCCTGGTCCTGTGCAATGCATGTTCTTGAACTAGAGTGTATTTTTTTAGAAACGAGAACAAAAAATAAAGAAGAAATTTAGACTGAAATAATTTCCCCCAGGTATGAATCATGACCCCTGTTGTTTTAGTCACTATTACTTTGAAAAACTGTTTTCATTTTACAGAGAATTTGCCTAATTTCAATTCCCCGTCTCTTAGTCTTTTTAGGTGTTTGGTGAATAGAGAAAATGGTCCTACGGAGTAATCTGCATGTCACTCCAAACTGCAGGTTCCAGCATAACCTGGGGCCTCTCCCTGAACTGTCTCCATATCTCAGCTCATTCTTGGACCATGGGACCAGTGGTAGGAAACATATGGTAGGCAGGTTCAGTGTCAGCCTTGCAGGTGCTGAACTCAGAACAACCCTCTTTGCTCATGAGGACCACAAGCTACAGTGTTTTTTTTTTCCATTAGAGAGCCCTTCGGTTATAAGATTACATTTAATGAAAGAGCCACGGAAATGTATATTGCTTTCTTGGATCCTAGCTATACTAAATAACCAATCTTTCTATCTGTTTTTCCTCCTGTTCTTGTGGAATGAGCAGCTACATGTCACCATCAGTTACAGTCATTGCTCAGGGAAATGTTAAACAGCACAAAGGCTGGGTCAAATATCTGTGGCCTAAGAAAAGGAGATATTCATTACTACGTTCTTGAAACCTGTCCCTTGTCCATTATCAGAGTGCCATATTGGGTTGGTACCATTCTAGGCTTTAAACTGAATGGCATGCTAATACAAAATAAAGTGCATCAGAGATTTCTTCGTTTATTGGATTAACAAGCTGTTTTTATCAAACAGCATTTTGGAATGTCACAAATACACCAGATCTTTCCTCAGACCATTTTTCTTAACTCATGATGATTGCTAACAGAAATATCATCTTATTATTTAGTGCCCATGCTAATTTTCCATTATTTTATGTGGTATCAATGTCTAAAACAGCAGCCTGAGTAACTCCTTTGTGCTCTGACCCAGTATTTGCTTTAATCTCTTGGAATGGTTATGGGACACGGTAGGGAAAAAAATCTGCTGTTAGTGCCTCAGAGGAATTTTAAGCCATTTTGTTTAAAAAAGTTAAAATTGCTGGTATAGGTTCCTTCAATAGGTGATCAAACAATCTGATTTTCAAAGATGTTCTGTAACATCATCTTTCATCATCACTGGAACTGAGAAGTGTTTAGCATTACATGACAGAAGTAGGGGCTTTTATCAAGTCTGTAACAAAGGTATTTATTGAATTATCATGTTTTCTGCACTATAAATAGTAACTGTACCAACTAGCAATGGATTATTGCAGGCTTCTTTCGTTTGTCAGTACATTTTTCCATAGACACCTCTTCACAAACTTTTGCTTCCCTAATCAATCATCTGTTTTTCTTGCCTTTTAACTCACATTCACCAGTGCAATTTTCTATTTCTCTAATAATTTTCATATATTTGGGAAAAAAAATTATTTTCAACTCTATGCCTGATGCTTAAGAAAGAACAAGAACAATAATAGCATTTTTAAACCCCTAAAACCTAATAGCCCTTTATACTGTCAGTTTGTCAGTTTGGGCAGCTAGTGAAATGTTTTATAAGAAATAACAGGATTCTTTTGCTAGATGACCAGATTTAAAATATTTTTCAAATTTGTAGAAGTTACCCCTTAATATCCTTTTGCACAGGTACTGCTGATTCAGACTGTATCGTGTTTACATGTAACAAATGTAATCTAGTTGAGACAATTCACATTGAAAAAATTACTGATTTTAAGTTCTGGGAGCAACTTCTCTTTTTCAAGGTGAAGACTAGCATAAAGCTCCCAGACTTGGATGTAACACATATTAAGTCAGAAAATCAATATGTACCATTTTTGAGAATTTCAACACCAGTCTTTGGGACATTGGCAATATATGCCACCTGCCAGGTGTTGGGGCAGTAGGAGGGTAGCTGCAGAACAGTGAAGAAAACAGAAACTTTAAAAATTAAGGAAAATTAACAAAACATAATAAAACATAATTAGAAATTAGATATTATTTAAGACTTCCCAAAGGCATATTTTTCAACAGACACTAGATACTGAAATATTCTTAAAAGTTCTACCTGGCAGCATTATTCATCTGGCCAAATTTGTTCATCTATCTAAGATGCAAATACATTTACCACTCTTCAGATTCTCAGGAAACAACTAAAAAGTGTTCCAAGCTTGCATATGAGAGGGTCTTTTAAAACAGCTCCTTTGAAAACATAGAAGTTGTTGTCAAATCATTAACTGGAGTCATGTAATTGTATGAAAGCTAGGTAAGACATTTTTTTAAGTAAATGAGGAAAATCAAGATACCGAGAGGTTAAATTACTTCATCACTGCAAAGTTGACAACGCATCAGGACTGATTCCTTGAGAGATGAATAGCAAGTATAGGTTGCAACTGACACTGCAGGTGTAATACTGCAGATGTGACCCTTCAGTCCATATTTATGTGCCATATAAAACCAAACTCCATTTTTCCAATCGAAGAAGTGTCACCTAATTAAAGGTTACTTAGCAACATCTTACCAAGGTTCTTAAGTTTGCAGTATATTTGATGCCTACCATGAACAGAGTGGATGAAGAGGGAGGGCATGCTCAAATCAGTCAGACAAATCCACACCTATGAGTGATCTCAGTGGTTCTGGTTTTCCCCAGTGCCTGATGGTGACACACTTGAATGAAGAGCTCTGCAGCAGTGAGTAGCTGAATTTGTACAGATCCTTTTCAAGGAATTAAGGCCATTACAACAAAAAATTACAAATGCACAGAGGTTTTCCCACTACTTGAACTCAGCAGTCATGCTCTTATCTATTGATGTGCTGTCAGTGGTGAACTGACAGATGCAAGACTTCAGGCAAGAATGCCACACCCATACAAACTGGAAAATGATGTCCTGCTGTGTGAAAATTATTGAATTTACAGGCAGGCAAGGTTTCCACTTTTTCAAAACTTCTTTTTTGTTTCACAAGTGGAAATGACAAAGGCAAAGCTTCATTAGTGATCTAGTAGTCCCAGATAAAGGTATGAAGGCGATGAAATTCCTCCTGCACATATTGCAGGTAATCAATCATCAGACGTGTACTACCATCACCAGAGGCCTGCACTCACCAGATGCTTTGATGCACCCAGTGTCTTCCGCCACAAAAACCAGCTGTCATCACTGCAAGGCAGTTCTGGCCTGCTAGCATCATTGCCAAGCTGGGTTTCAGGATAGTCTCCCTGCCAGTGTGATTTTTTTGGTTTAGCAGGAGGCACCCTGTACTCAGGGGTGTTGAGAGAAGAGCACATGTGGCTCACATACGAAGTGAAGGCATGACCCTAGCAGAGAGTTTACTATCCAGTGGCACCACTGAGTCTTTGTTCAACACAGAGGTCTGCAGGATACTGTAGAAGTCAGGAGGCTGATACTAGAACAACAGCAGAGATATTGGGTTCCCATAACCAGAAACACCATGTGATGCCCCACTATCAGACATGTGCTTAGAGCTGCTGAACTTGCTTAAGATTCAGTCTTTGCTGAGTTCCCCATAAATGTTTTTGTTTTAAATCAAGGGAGACACTTCTCTGACATTACCGGCTTAGCCTGTATAGTATTTTAAAGTACATATTATAATGAATTATAATGAATTTTCCACCAAAGCTGTCACTTGCTATTTAGCTTAAGAAGATAAATACAGTGTGTTACTATGGGAAAGCCCTAACTGGTTTCCCATTTCAAGGTAGGCATTGTCTATGCTATAATACTTAAACCCACCATGATCCCTCTTGAGACAGGAATGCTTAACAAGAGCAATTTCTCATTTCACTAGTGGGGTTCCCTGAGGCTCAGTACTGGGGCAGGTCCATTTAATATCTTTACTGATGATTTGAACAAGGGGATCAAGTGCACCTTCAGTAAGTTCGAAGATGACATTAAATCAGGTAGGAAGATTGCTCTGCTGGAGGGCAGGAAGGCTCTGCAGAGAGATCTGAACATGTTGGATTAATGGGCTGAAGCCAATGGATGTTCAACAAAGCAAAGCACCAGGTCCTGCACTTGGGTCACAACAACACCAGGCAGAGCTACAGGCTGGGGGAAGAGTGGCTGGAAAGCTGTCCTTTGGAAAAGGACCTGGCTGTTTGACAGCCACTGAACATGAGCCAGCAGTGTGCCCAGGTGGCCAAGAAGGCCAGTGGCATCCTGGCTTGTATCAGAAATAGTGTGGCCAGCAGGATCAGGGAAGTGACTGTCCCCCTGTATTTGGCACTGGTTAGGTTGCACTTCAAATCCTGTGTTTTAAGCCCCTGATGAAAAGAAGGACGTTGAGCTATTTTTATCCTACAAAGTATAAAATTATGGCTGTTCTGTGACTATGTAAAGGTATACAAAAGTAAAACAAATTAGGCAATGGTCAACTATCATTGAAAAAATTATTGTTACAGCTAGATTAACGAAACCAAAGCTCTAGGCAGGCCAAGAAGGCCCCCCCACTAAGCCTGGCAAGCTTGCCTCAGCCCTGAGACCTTGCAAAGTTACTGCAAAGTCTAAGGTTTTACTGGGCTATACGTGAACATTGAGAGTTCTGTGTCAAAAAAAAGAAAGAGACATCATTCCAACAAAATGTTCTACATAACTGTAAAGGGAAAAGTAAACAGATGAGTGCATTATCAGGAAAATAAAAGCTGAACTGCCACTGACCTGGTTGGTTGCCATTCATGCTTCCATGAAGTGAACAAGCTCATTTACAACAGACAACTCTCCCCCTTCCAGCACAAGACACACATACACACCCCACACTTCAGTTTTTATTGCTATATTTCCTGTGGCATACTAATAAACAAAAGCAAAATTGCCTATAAACACATTTCTGAAACAGTGTTGTAATGCAAGGGCATTCACCTTCTACTCTGCTAACATGTTGTGAAACAGATACTTCTGAATGCGATGCATATTAACCTGAAAGCAATGGAACTATCTAACACCTTTGTATGAGCCTCTTTTTGCTTAGAGGAATGAGTGTCCTTACAGTAGCCCTTGTTAATCCCAAAACATTACTCTTTGTAATGACACTTGTCTCTTTCAGGCTTGAACTGACCATGTCATTCAGCATTAGTAGAATGCAATGCCACACACCACAATGTGTACAGCTTCATAGATCACTGGTAGATACCTATTTGCATACACAGTAATTTTTCTTCAAATTTTTCAGAAAGTGTCATATAAAATTCTATACAAATGGGGGTGCAGTCATGCATTAATAAGTAGGCATGTATATATTTTGGATGGAGATCTTTGCAAAGCGGATTTAAGCCCAAAGTAAATTTTTTTAATCAGGTTTAAAAACCTTCAGAATTGTAGACTATAACAAAAACAGTGCAACTGCGCATCTAACAGCAGCTCTGTGAGAGTTCTTCCGTAGAGCAGGAGTAACATTTAAAGAGTGAAACTAAAATGTTACAGCAACAGTCAACAACCCTCATTCGTACTTATAATACCATTTTTGCAGTGACAAAGGGAAAGAGTAAACAGCAGCACAAAATTTTTACTAGTAGTATTAATATCAATGACTCTTGTAAAACCAATAGCATAAATCTTACTCTTAGCACTATAGCATATTAATTAATCAGGCCTGCCATCCTCATCTGCCCTTCACTAGGTATCACTGATGATTACCCACTGGAAAATTCAGCCCCTTAATGCAAACAATATAATTTTTAACACTTTCTTTGCAGGGGCTGGCTTTTGGAGGTGGCAGAGGCATCTTTGGGGAAGGGGGCTGGAACTCTGTTCTTGGTTCCAGTCACACTTCTGTGATTTAACCCTTCACATAGATTAAAAACCAACTTGGAAGGAATTGCTTTCCTCAAACAGAACAACTTCTCCTTCAAGACCTCTTTTATTTTCCTCTCAGCTTTAGCCATAGGACTACTGCCAAATATTTACGCATCCTTTGAATGTGAGGCAAGAGGTGTATTAAGTGCCAAGTTATTCTAATTTATTCAGCTAAAGGAACCATGTGAGGTAGTGCAAAGCCTTCCTTAATTTTAAATTTTAGGCCAGTCACAAGTTTTACTTGTAAAGGATGCCATAATTTTATTTTCTTGTTGGTAGTGCCACTCAGAAACAAAAGAGAAAAATCATATAAGAAATGAAACCCTTGTAAATAAAATATAATACACAGAAGGAGTAGAATTTTCCTCTGGGTCATTATTAGTGAAATCCAGTGAGGGGATAATAAGGACATGAGACCTGATTAATTAAACATTTGCACTATTGTGCTTAATTACAGTTTTGTGAATCATCCCATGGACATCTGTTTACACAGGACCACAAGACCTGCCACGCTGTGCTTCAGCGACACCTCAGGCAGAGCCCAGCATGGGCCACCCAGCCACCTGGGCCCGGCCGCTCCTTCCCCAGGACAAACCATCCTTCTGCCTGCCCAGGCAGCACATCACAGCCTGCCAATCTGGCGGCATGTTCACAGCAGCTTCTTCCCAAAGAAAGTCTCCAAACTGGCTTGGTTTAGTGCTCTAAGCTGATTCATTTATACCCATCAGTATGTGAATCTGCAGTGGCAACTGTAAGTTTTCAGATGTGGTTATCCGAGTGCACTGCGGCATGGTCCTAGTATGGGATGTATTCCCATTTATCTTACACTTCAGTCTATGTTTCAAGTCATATACAGATAACAGGAATTAATATACCTGTGTTTTTACTTGAAACATTTTTAGAAATATCTGTGCCATGACATACTTGCAGTTTAAAGCCCTTTTCATCAGCTTTTAGTTGCTAATTAACTAATCTGGAGTTTTGCAACTTTCTGACAAAAAAACTTTGAGATCCTGAAGCATAGTAAAAACCTTGGCACTAGAATTATAAGCTAGATTCTATAGAGTTACTAACAGAGACAGTGTCAGCTTGTTTAAAATTTAGTGTAGTAGAAACACTAAATTGTCATAATTCATAATCCCACAATAACTCTAAGTTGCAGCAAATTTCCACTCCAAATGGTGACTGTGCCTGCAACACTGGGGGAATCTGCTTCTCGAAGTCAGCTGGGACTGACAGCAAACAAGCAAACATGACAAAATGACCCCTCCTTCTGGGAAGACTAGGAACAGCTCTGCTGCCTCTTGGAGATGCCACACCCCCTCTTCCCTGGGAAGTTCAGTATGTTGCTTCATTCTTGGGCTTCCTCTTCCTGATGAAATTTGGGGTAGCTGAAAATATTCTATGTTACTGGAATGTGGATCTTTGGCAGACCTTCTTATTCAGGGAGAAGAAGAAACTGTGGAAGTAACATTTAGGAAGAAAATCCAGTTTCATATAATTTTTTTCAGATTATTGACATTCCAATCTCTCACCTCCTCTTTCAGTTGATAATTACTTTTTAGTGACTTTACAACAGTTCCAGTTCTCCTTTCCCTGCCCATGTAAGAACAGATATTAAAATATTTCTGAAAAACCCAGACAAAGTAGAATACATGAATAACCCAGCTAAATAGGCTCTTTCTTACATGATAGTTGAAAGGCACAAGAGGCTTTACAGCAACCGAGACCTAGACGTACATGATTAGAAGGAATAAAAGAGAAAAAAAAGTTGTACAATTGAAAACTTCTGCTGTGTTTTCTGTTGTAAAAGGATTGGCTGTAAAAAATCCTTTTAGCAGAATCCTGCCAGGCACTGTGGGTGTCAGCATCTTGTGTATGCAAACAGATAGTTCAGTTGTGTACAATGCTACAGAAATCCAACTGTCACAGGTCAAAGGGACATGCTGTGTTGTCTCAACACAATTTTAGAAACTCATTGCTGTTGCTTTTCGCTTGCAGTAAAATACTGTCTTCCACAGCATCACCTCATTCTTTCATTAAGTGATAACATTTCTGTCAGATTAGAGCCTAGTTTCCCTCCAGTATGCCTTCTTCAGCCTGCATTACATACGGCCAGGCCTGGCATCCAGCTGCTTCGGATGCCCTTCAGGTCTGACGCACTAGAGGGACTGATTCCTGTCTGGGCCTAACAGATAGGAAAAAGCACCTTCCAAACTTTGGAAGATGGGAACATGCTGGACTTAGGGCCTGGCACTGAAAGGTGAAAGTACACCTGGATCCTTGAGTCACATCTTCAGACAGACAATCACTAAGTGTATGGCATCTTTTCAAGGAAACAGAGTGCCCATGAGCAATGTCTTCACCTTTTTTTCTACTCTTCACCCAGACTAGATGATTCCATAGAATCACAGAATCATCATCCCTTCCCCCCATGAGTTGGAAGGGACCCATAAGGACCATCACAGCCTGCTCCTGGCCCTGCACAGGACAACCCCAAGAATCATACCATGCACCTGAGAGAGGAGTTGTCCAAACTCTTGAACTCTCCTTGAACTCTGTCAAGCTTGCTGCCATGACCACTTCCTGGGGGAGCCTG
>VXAY01001875.1:738-50950 GCA_013399855.1 Oxyruncus cristatus
GGTGCAAGCGTGCTTTTTTGTGTGTTGCAGTCCTCGTCTCTTGTCGGTAGGTGGCAGTATTCAATGTAAACTTTTCATGCAATTCCTTGTTTTGCTCACTCGGCGGCAGTGCTGTTTTCTGGGCTTCCAGTTGGTGGTTTTTGAGGTAATTGTGTGCATCTGTGGGAAGAAAGTAGTTACCTAATTAGCGGGGAAAAAAAACTCATTAATTAATTAGTGGGAAAAAAATGAATTAATTAGTGGAAGAGAACCTACTTCATTAATTAGTAGAAAAAATTAATCAGAAAATTAGTGGGGAAAAAATTAATTAGTTAATTGGTGGAATAAACGTAATTATTCATTTGTGGGAAAAAATTAATTAGTTAAAAAATTATTAGTCACTAAGGCAAAAAAGCCTTACTTAATGATTTTAAATTACTTAATGATTTAAAAAATTTAATTAGTTAAATCATTAATTAGGTAAAAAAATTAATTGGTTAATTATTTTAAACATTAATTAGTGTATTGATAATAAATGTTCATTAGTTACTTAGGTACAAAATTAATTGGTTAATAATATACAGGAATTAATTAGTTAATTAATTAGTTAATTTGGGGAGTTGGATGGTCAATTTCAGCACAGCACTCCTGCAAGCGAACGACTGCCTTTTGACCCAGGAAAGAAAGCCCTGAGCCTCCCACTCTCAAGTGCAGTTGGTGTGCCCTTCTCGGCACTATATGGACAGCAAGAGCTTTTTGTGCAGGCACCTTTTCTCTGGGAGGAATCTTCATGAATACTGAACCTGAACCCTAACCCTAACACTCATCCTAACCCTAACCCTTACCCTAAACCCTAACCCTAACTGTAATCTTAACCTTAACCCTAACCCTCATGCTAAGCCCTAACCCTAACCCATACACTAACCCTAAAACCTAATCCTAACTAACCCTAACCCTAAGCCTAACTCTAACCGTAAACCTCCAAGCTCTTCCTCCAGTCTGAGCTCCATCTTCCCTGCACTCCCACACTCCCCACCTCTTCACATGCACTACTCCCCTCTCCTGCCCTGCCCCTCCTGGCACAGTGCTCATCCCTTGGCACCTTCCTCGAGCAAGGTACATCAGGTGCTTCCCCCAGCCCTTGCAAGATACCCTCCCAATCACTGCTTAAGAGACTCCCTGGGATCAACTGCTCCTCTGCAAAAGCTCCCTACAAAAAGTGTCCCCAGGTAACCACCCAGCAGGGCTCACCCCTCGTCATCCTCCCAGGCCACACCTGGAGCTGCCCACATGGGAGTGGAGGGCAGGTGGAGCCACAGGTGGGCGCGCACAAGGGGTGTGCGACTGGGGGCGCTGGGGCTGGTGCAAGCCCGATGTGCTTGGCTCTGGGCTTTGGGGTTGTTTTGAGCTCGTTTTGGGTGTGGGTTCTTGGGGCCTGCGCACACCCTCCGCTGGTCACAGCCCCGCCCCAGCTTGCTGCATCCTGCTAGACTCCTCACACCCCTTGCTCAGTTCTTCGGGGATTTGTGCCTCCTCTGAAGGGGGCAAAAGTCTGCAAAGCAAGTCAGGAAGCCACTCCCAGTCTGTTTCTTTTCCAGCCTTTTCTGCCCAGCACGCAGCGGTCGAAAAAGAAACCAGAAAAAGGGGGGAAAAAAAACCAAAAATCACACTATGCCAACGCCCAGCTCCTCCTGCTAAGCCCAGGCAGACCTCGCTCACCACCAGGCTCCAAGAGCTGCAGCCGCTGGGCCCTGTCGCGGGTTCCCCCCGTCACCCGCTGCTTCCCGCAGTCTTGCACTGCAGCCCCACTCCCGCTGCTGCACTCGAACCCAAGGAACAAATCCCATTTCCACCCAACACAGGCCAGTCCCTCCCTGGCAGCCTCAAGGGTGCCAGAAGGAGCCAGCAGTGTGCCCAGGTGGCCAAGAAGGCCAGTGGTATCCTGGCCTGTATCAGGAACAGTGTGGCCAGCAGGACCAGGGATGTGAATCTTCCCCTGTACTTAACACTGGCAAGTACCTTGAGTACTGTGTCCAGTCCTGGGGCCCCTCAGTTCAGGAAGGACATTAAGAGGCTGGAGCAGGTCCAGAGAAGAGCAATGAGGGTGGTGAAGGGACTCCAACACAAGTCCTAAGAGGAGGCTCAGGGGAGACCTCATCAGTCTCTACAACTCCCTGAAAGGAGGTTGTAGCCAGGTGGGGGTCAGTCTCTTCTCCCAGGCAACCAGCAGTAGGACAACAGAGGGCAGTCTTAAGCCCTGCCAGGGGAGGCTTAGGTTGAATATTAAGGGAGAAATTTTTTACAAAGAGAGTAATCAGACAGTGGAATGGGCTGCCCGCGGAAGTAGTGGATTCACCATTCCTGGAGGTTTTTAAGATGAGACTGGATGTGGCACTTAGTGCCATGGTCTAGTAACCATGGCAGTGTCGGATCAAGGGTTGGACTTGATGATCTCGGAGGTCTTTTCCAACCTGGTTGATTATATGATTCTAAGGGGCAGGGATGGCTGCAGCCCCCCACGACGGGTGGGGCGTGCCGGGAGGGGCCACGCGGGGTAAGGGGTGGGGACCCGCAGCTGCAAGCCTGCGGGGAAAGGATCCAGCATCGTCACTGGCGCTGCTCAGTTCCCACCCCTTGCCCACAGTTTTAACATTATAAAGCCAAGATTTAATCCAGGGCACCACAAGCTCCCAAGTGCAGAGGATTTCCATAGACTTGTTATTTTCTCTTTTTAATGACTGTGTTGCCAAAGTTAAGAAAATACAATCAGCATTCCCTAAACACCATCGCTTCCACATCCACCTGCGATGGGCAGCAGCCTGCCCCGGCCGGGCTGCAGGGATGGTGTGAAGGTCATTGTTCCCCAGGTTGGAATGATTCTGGGCATGATCCCCTGCCTGTTGACAGAAACCTCAGAGCCAACAGGAACTCCAGCCAGCTGCAGGTAGATGTTACCCCTTCCCAGTTTTTGGGGGTGGGGGCGAAGGTGCCCTCCTATGCAGAGCCTGCCCTGATCCTTGGCCTTGTGGGAGCCAATTCCCTTGTCACAGTCCACTTCCTGCAGAGAAAAGAGGGAAATATTGGACATTAGGAAGACATTCTTTCCTGGGAGGGCAGGGAGGTGCCCTGACACAGGCTGCCCAGAGAAGCTGTGGCTGCCCCATCCCTGGAAGTGTCCAAGGCCAGGCTGGATGGGGCTCGGAGCAAACTGGGATAGTGGCAGGTGATGAACAAGATGATCCTCAAGGTCCCCTCCAACCCAAACCACTCCTATATTTCATGAGGATTCTGTGAGCTCTCCCTGCCATTCATTTTGCATCATTTCCTCTCCAATTTAAGTGGTCAAATTCCCATGGTTTGTTAAAGGAATCATTTTTAAATTATTCCGGGAAGAAAAAGGGGAGTGTAAAACATAAAAGGATCATTCCTATGTCCATCAAATCATTATAACTGGAAGTCTACGACCTCACCTCTGTCCTTGTTATTGTTTCCTGGNCCAACCCAAACCACTCCTATATTTCATGAGGATTCTGTGAGCTCTCCCTGCCATTCATTTTGCATCATTTCCTCTCCAATTTAAGTGGTCAAATTCCCATGGTTTGTTAAAGGAATCATTTTTAAATTATTCCGGGAAGAAAAAGGGGAGTGTAAAACATAAAAGGATCATTCCTATGTCCATCAAATCATTATAACTGGAAGTCTACGACCTCACCTCTGTCCTTGTTATTGTTTCCTGGAAAACCCTATTATCCCCCAGTTTCAAAGGGAGATCCACTAGAATGACAAGGTTTGCTCTGACAGAGAGCCAGGACGGTTTAGATCACTTGTTCCTCTTCATCTTTATTCTTTAACCAGGCTTCCCCCAGAACCATGTTGTGGGAGAAGGCTGGAATTACTAGAAATGGATCAAGTTCACATGCTGGCCCCACTGTTTTCCCACTATTTCCAAATTCTTGGAATTACCCACCAATGTGCCCTAGGAACCAACTCTGAAATAGATCCATCAGAGGAACATCTGGAAAAGAGAAAACCAGATCCATTAGCAGCAAAAACAATCACATGGCTCTTTTTAGCTGCTCTCCAGGTGCTCCTGCCAGAGCTCCCAGCAGCTGTTTCCGTTCCCAAACAGGCCGGGCAGTGCCGTGGAAGACACTCACAACATCCAGGCGGGTGAGGAGGCAATTCTGGATGCGCTCTTTGCCCTGGAATCAGACACCAGAGTCCAGACGGTCTTTAGGGTCCCTTCCAACCCAAACCAGCCTGTGATTCCATGAGGTGATCAGCACCTCTTCCAAATCCCTCCCAGAAACATCCTCCCGCTAACCAAGAACTTCCCCTCTCCTCTTTTTGGCACCACATCAGGGATGTGCTGCCAAGTGCCACAGGCACGGGAAGCCTCAGCATTCCCTGGTGATGCTGTTCCACGCTGAACTTGTGGCCTCAGTGCCCCCTCAACCCCAATTCCAGTGGGAAATGTCTCAAGGAGCAGTGTGTTCCCCCTCACAGCGTGACCCCACCACTGGCACATATAGGATGGGACTGACTTACTGGGTTTGGAATTCCTTGTTTAAAAAGCAGGCGTGGGCATATCCTCTCCTAGGAATTTCCAGAACACCAGGAGGGTCCCTGGAAGCCACAGATCAGGGCAGAGTCAGACAAACCATTCTGAACTGGTTTTCCAGGAGATGCAATGACTCCAAAGCTCTTCCTTCCACTTGGGACAGCCAGGCAAAACATCCCCATGGATTTCTGACAGGAAAAACCACACAGCTCTTCCCAAATGTACACCAGCATTCCAACAGGCTCTAAGGTAGAAACAACAGGAAAGAGCACCTCAGGGTGCAAACCACGAGCTGGGCACCGCAGTCCTCCCTGGAACTGGGCTGTTCCCGTGTCTCTGCAACTGTTGGGACTGTCCCACTTCACCCACTCTTTCATTCAGGAGAAAAGAGATCATGCAGCTCCCAGGATATTTGTCCAGTGCAATCCCAACAATCCCAGAAAACCCCCCTCGCTCTGTGAACGAAAGCATGCCCAGTCTTGGCCAAGAGTGGGAAAAAAGAAAAAGCAGCACTGGAAACATTCCCAGGCATGGAGCATCCCAGCTCCTGAAATGCAGCTGCTTCCCAGGGAAACCCCAAACCTGTCACTGACTGGGCCCAGGGAGAAAAACCTGCCCATGTCACTGGCCTGGCATGGAGCGAATTCCATGGAACACCCCAGGAAGGTGTCCCTGCCAATGGCAGGAGCTGGAAGGGGATGATCCATAAGGCCCCTGATAACCCACAAGGTCTGAGGAGTTTAAGGCTGCTATGAGCTCCTTCTCAGCTCCCAGTTCCTTCCCAAGCCTCACCCTCTGGGTTGCCTTTCCCATCCCTTGCTGGGGAGGGAAGGAGTGGGGAGTGGCTCCTTTCCCAAAAAGCACCCCCTGCAAATTCCTGAGCCCTGCCCAAAAATCAGTGGGTGACATGAGGGGTCACAATTCCATTGTCTTGTCTGTGTTCCACAATCCAGCACTTCAGTGACTCCAGAGTCAAACAAATCAGGATCAATCCCAGGTCACATGGACTGGGACAAAACAGTTGCTCTGCTGGAAGGGGTAATTCCAGAGGCTCATCTCCCACTACTGCGAATTCAAGGCTAGAAAGAGCCCAGCAGTGATCCTGGATTTAACTGTTCCTACAGATTAACCCCACCCAACACTCACTGCCAAGTGCTGCTGGAGCACTTCTCCAGGGAAAGATGCCCAGTGCCCAGTGCAGAGTGGATTTAGTGGGGTCCCTGCCCAGTTTCCCAGGATGGATGGGAAGCTGCCATGGACAGGCCGGATCTCAGGAGAACTCCATTTGAGTAGTTGCCTGAAAGCTTCTAAAACAGGGGCTTGGTGTGACTTGCCAGCCTTCCTAATAAAGCGCTGCAGAAATGAGCTGGGTGTGGCAATCTTCCTTTAACCCAATTTCAGGGAACAGTTGGTTGAGATTTTAGCTAAACTTTAAACCAGTCTGTGACATATCAGACAGAAAAAAAAAAAGAACCAGAAACTCCTTTTCCCCAGCTGAAACCTACTGGGATATTCAGGACTTATGTGGAGATAGACCTCTCTGAGAGATTCCATACCAAATATCATGGAAATTCTGAGGGATGAAAAAGCAAACCAAACACTTTCAAAGTAAGTTCTCCCGCCTTAATTCCCAAAACCCCTCAGAGTTTGTCCTTAGCAGCTCAAGTCCTGCACAACCTGGAGCCGACACTTCAGCTCCAGTGGGAAAGGGACTGAAAGTGCAGAATAAAGTTCAATCCTACCTTCAAGCAATTCCCAAGGAGCTGATGACACTCCAGTGAAATCCTGGCCTGGGACAAGGCTGTCCTGCTGTCCTGTCCGGGCAAGTGCAGGCGCTTCGGGCTGTGAGTGACAGTTCCTGCCCTGCTTCCTGTCCCACACCGGAGCCCCAGGAACCAGGATTTGGGGGCTGGTGTGGCTGCAGCTCCCTCTTGCTCCAGAAGGGAAGCCAAGATGAGCCCGATTCCTAGGGCCTGTGCAAGGGTTCCCTGTGCAACAGCAGTTCAGTGTTTTAGTGCATGGCCTTTCGTCATCCCCTGAGGCAGAGGATGATCCATACATTGGTCTCTCCCTTATTTTTCAGACACTCACACACCCAGGTCCTGCTCTTTTTGCCCCCCTTGGGGGCTGCACTTTGCCAGTGGGATTTTCCCACTTTTCAGCAGACCAGGGATCATTTTCCAAGATCCCCAGGAAATTTCTGGAGCTGACCCATTACTGAGGACAGAGCACAGGACAAGGGAAGAACAAAGCTTTTACCACTTACCACACGACATTTTCTTTTCCCGTGACAACTCGCTCCAACTCTTCCCATCTCGGAAGGTTCCTTGTCTTTGTTCAGCCTCCAAGGATTCTGTGAGAAGATTTCACATGCGCAAATCAAGATCCCAGACCCAGAGGGCTGTCCATGGAGGTGGAGGAGTGTTGGCCGCTCCAGTGAATTTCCTCCATATGCCCAACATAAAAATAATGGCATCACTTCCCAATCCTCTTGGGCTAGTACTGTAACAATGGGAAACTCCTTTTGCATGTCTGGAGGCCGGAGATTGTCATGGTCAGGCTGTGAGACCTTAAACTGTACATTTGTCCAGGAGTCTGTGATTGGCATTCTAGTAGGGAATGAGCCTCCTTACACATCAAAACTCTTCCAGAGACCAGCACTGAAAAGGTTGGAAGCTCCTGCCGTCACAGGCTTGCCAGACACTGTGGAGCAGTTCAGAGAGGGGTGGGAGGGGAAAAAAAAGTCTCGACCGCTTTTGGCACAGATGCTTCTACCTCAGTAAGGTTTTGGAGTACTACTGTAAGATATTTTAAGAACTTACTGACTTAAAAAGCATAAAGCTTTTATCACATCTGAACTCTCACAAACAGCTCCTTTCCCCTTTTAGTACAAAATTATTTTTGTGGTATCATTTAACGGGAAGTGTCTGGAAACCCAAGACTGCTCTCCAGAACAGCAAACAAACAGAGGGAAGAAGCTTTGCACAGGCGTAATATGCTCCAGAACAGACCTTACTTTATTTTTATTCTTCATATGAAAATATTTCTTAGAAAAACTCCACCAGGAGAGCTGCCACAATTCAAGTGGCAGCTTGAAAGTCCGTACCACAAGCGCTTGTAAGGAAAATCGCAGTGGTACGAGTACCTCGTACCTGCAGATCCCTGGAGATCTTTTCCATCCGCCTCGTGCTCTCCCGACAGACGAAAGGGCGACAGCGGTGACGCGGCAGCACTCGACACTCTCCTAAGAGGGGAAGGAAACCTTTAGCATAGAGCTGGGTAGGAATCTAAAGCTTTCTTTTCGGGGAAGGCTTGCGAAATTTGCAACCGAGAGGACGCGAAAGTATTTTGCATCACCTTTGGTCCAGGTGTCGACGGAGACCTGGAGCCGCGCGCCACCCGCCCCACGAGAAGAGATGTAGCTTCCCCCCGCTCCGAGAGCGGTGGGGGCGGAGCGGCCGCGGGGCCGAGGCTGAGGAGGGCGCTTCCGGCCCCTGTGGCGTCAGCGCTCCGCGTCGGAGAGTGGGCGGGAGTCATGGTGCAGCTCGGTGAGTCCCGGGCCCGTGAGCGGCCCTTGCGCGGCTCGTGAGCGGCCCTTGCGCGGCCCGTGACCACCTTGCTTTCTTCACAGGGAGCCGCCTCCTGAAAGGCTACCGCGGCGGGCACGTCGTGATTCGTTTCGCCCTCGGAGGCTGCGCCAACCGCCCTTTTTTCCGCATCGTGGCAGCGCACAGCAAGCGCGCCCGCGACGGGAAGTACCTGGAGCAGCTCGGCTGCCTCGACCCACTGCCCAACGTCCACGGCGAGAGGGTGGCGGGGCTCAACCTGGAACGGCTGCGCTACTGGCTGGGCTGCGGCGCGCAGCTTTCCCGGCCCGCCGAGAAGCTCCTGGGTAGGCCAGGGGCGGGCGCTTGGCAGCGGACGGTGCGGGTGGGGGCCCGGTGCGGCCGCGTCTCACCGCCTCTCTTGGCAGGTCTGGCGGGGTTCCTGCCGCTCCACCCCATGACGGTGACCGGCGCCGAGAGGCTGCGCCAGAGACGACAGCGAGAACAGCAGGTGGGCACTGCCCCTGCGGACGGGCCCGGCGCCGGGCCCTGAGAGACGCGCCGGCCGAGAGGCCCGCCGTGGCCTGACGAAGCATCCTGCCCTGTCGATGCATCTGACCACATTGAAATGTCATCTGCACACTCTACACACTAAAAGTTTCTCTTGTCTCCTAAGACTGTCTCCCAGTCTGAAGAAGGGAAAACAAATATTAAGAAAGCTACCTTTTTAGATTCTTTTTAAATAAAGTGTATCTCCTATAGAGTACAAGATGACTAACTACTAATTTGTAGAAAATAAATTGACTAGAAAACTCTTTTGAATAGTTCCAAATATAGCTTTTCTTTGTATCTATACAGTCATACAATTTTATTCTATTTGATTCTTGAAAAGACTCATTTTTTCCATTCAAAGATACAGCATAAGTTCTGAAATCATTAGGTTGTCTTTTTTGAGAGACACACCACAAGTTGAGGGAACTGCAGACACATGCTGAAATACTTAACAGCTAGCTTCATTACAAACATGAGACAATTGATAAGGTGTTTTCTCCATCAGTCTCCCCATTTTCCCTGCTTCTGTACATCTGTAATAAATACCTTTATGAGCATCCACAAATAATTGCGATCAAGCAGCCTTTAATGACATGGACTTATTCAAAATTAACCTTTAGGCATCACTGAAAAACGGCACAGCGTAAAATCATTTTCCTGCCTAAACTCTTTGCATCTTTTTTCCTAATCAGCAGTTTGCACATTTAGACAGAATATTTGAAGTGTTTGGATTCCAAAAGGTAGATGTCATGTTGTAGCTCGCAGTTCAACAGGGATCACATACAGTAATTGCTGTAAAATACCAAATGTATGACGAAGAGAATAAGCAAGTAATAACTTGTTAAAGTTATTTCTGTGGATTTGGTGTAACTGCATGATAGTGACAGGCCCTGTTTTTTTTCCAGACACCACGAGTATTGCTCAAAGCCCCAAATTAACACACAGTGATGTTGACTTAAAAGTACTATGTATGTAACACTACATCAACATATATGCAAAATAAAGTCCATATCCCATAAAATAGAAAATGTGATATATATATTTTATTAGGTAATGCATATAGGCACAGCAATAGTTTTGTAACTATATAAATGTAGTTCATAATATTTACAGTTGGTAATGGAGACAAACATTATCATCAGATACACTGATTTCATCAATTCTGTGAACCTTTTGAAGATTTTCACTTGGAACAAAATGATCTGCAACTCCAGCTACGTAGACAAGGAAAGTGCTCACAAGTCCTTTAGTGCAATAAAGGCTACAAAACTTAAGAGGAGAAAACATTTTAAGACCTGATACCACATTAGCCAGTGAGCTATTTATTAGAAATAAAATAATTTTTGAGTTTAAAAGTTTGAGAAGATAAGGAAGGAGAAATAAGGGTTACAAGGGAGACCAACAAGAAAAGAAAAATTCTCCAAAGTCAAGTCTTTAGATTGTCAGAAATCAGAAGTACCAACAACTTCTCACGCTATTTCGTTCCAGCTTTGTCCTGAACATTTTTGGAGACAGCTGTCCCATAACTGAGGAAATGGCACATCACAGATATTCCTGCAGATATGACACGACATAAGCCCAAACAAAGAAATGAAAGATGAATATACTCATCAATCTGATTGTCCTTTATCTCTGAGTGCTTGACTTCGTAATCTCAGTAGTATTCCTCCATTTAAGTCAATACTGAGTAACATGAAACTTGCTTCTATATAAATTTTTAAAAAAGTAATCGGAACAGATGATAAAAAATGAGGGGTTCTTACAAGTTGTGCATTATGCTTTCAGCACAGGAGTATAGTAAGCCACAACAGCTAAAGATTACACTAATTATTTCATCTTGGCATCGTAGATCAAGCATCAGAATAAACTTAGGTGTACAATTAAGTACAACTCCTTTAAAAAGAGTGACCCTCCCGTGATAACCCTTATTCAAGACCTAAAGACCAGATAAGCAAAAATAACCTCTACAGGGATGCCATGCACATGTAAACACCAAAGTGTCCATCAACCTTGGTAAACTTCGGCTGCCTACTCAAATACGGAAGCAGACTGATAGGAATTTTAGAAATAGTTTTATTTCTGACTGGCCTTAACTTCTGGCCTTAACTAGAACTTTTACTAGTTCTCACGCATTTACCACCTTCTAAAATCAGAATAATTAAGAAATCTTGCAAACAATGAAACCCAAAGCCCTTTTACCAGTTTTACTGAGATATGGAAGATGCAGTTCTAGCTGACAAGCACTTATTCACTGGTCCCCATGCAGATTTTAAAATGTCACAAGGTAAAAGTATATAAACAAGGATGATACGATGAAGGGTTTCATACAAATTATTTTTCTTAAATTCTCAACTTAGCTCTGAGAGTAAGCTTCTGCCCAAGAGAGGTTGATGGAAAAAGACCCTTCTCCCCAGAGCTGGATTATGGACAACTGTCCATCCTCCTGCTAAGTCATCACAAACCCCTGTAGTCTTAATTAAAAGTCTAATGTGGAAGGAAATCTGCACATATTGGCAAACATTACCAAGGACCACAGCCAGGACCTAACGAGCAGGGTTTGGGAGTCAGGCCACGCCACTCTTCAGCCCACAGTGGTTTCTTGTAGCACTTGGTGGGAGCTCTGTGCAACCAGAAAGCCCAACCATGGCACTTCACAGAGTACTTACACCACCCAAGCAGGACCACTTGCTCTCAGCCTTTCCAAAGTTTTGGAAAGCACTCTCCAGAGCCCAGCCTACCACAGGCAGAAGCTGTAGGTTGGACCTGCAGCTCCCAAAAGCCTCAGAGGAATCACCACTGCCCTTGGCGATGGAGGATCGGGCTCTGCCTGGCCATGAGATGGCACCTTCTGCTCACCAGACTGGCAGATCACTGTTCCCACAGTGGCACTACCTACAGCGGTGTGTGCACCCCAGCCCAGCAGCCCTCTGCCACTCAAGAGACCGAGGTTGCCCTGCCCAGGTACCAGACTTCTAGGCCTCCCGCCTCATGCTGGTCAATACCACTTGTTCCCCTGGGAATGACAGCACCACGAGGCAGCTGGAGGGAATGGCCCCACCACTTCCTGCTGCTGTGGCCCCAGGGGCACAGACAGGCCTTTGCCATCTCAAGGGAAGGACCAGCAGTGCAGGCGCTGCTGACTCACCCCTCACCTTCCCACAGGCAGGGGAAAGCTCAGCAAAGCCAGTGCAGACCTTTCTGGTCATTTGCCATGCCCACTGCTGCCATCCCAGGGGTGCACAAGCCTGTTGTGCCATAACAGGAAAGCTGACAGTGACGCAGTGAGGCAGCAGAGGCTGTGGCAGCTTCTCCCATTTATTCATTCTGCGCAGGGGGCAAAAGCGGACGCTGCTCCTCGGCAGGCGGCAGCTCCTCAGTGGGCAGCAGCTCGTAGGTGACGCAGAGGGAAGAGAAGAGACAGCCCAGGAAGGACACCAGGCTGGCAAAATACATGGCACTGCTGGCACTGCCCACAGCCGCTGTCAGTGGTCCCATTGCCAGAGCCACGAGGATCTGTGCCAGGAAGTACTGGCAGCTCAGCAAGGAGATGTCAACGCCCATTCCGCGCCGCATGCCCTCTGCCTGCGAGCCTACAAACTGCGGGGGACACAGCCACAGTGTAAGGGGGTGTCACAGGAGTTCCTCTCCCCTCCCCGGCCCAGGGCTCACCTCACGGCTCTGGTAGTAGTCACAGAGCAGGGAGTAGGGCAACGTGCAGAGCGTAGCGAACAGAATGCCGTAGGTAGCGCACAGTGACAGCACCACATAGATGTTTCTGGAGAGGGTGGCCAGGCCCGTACCCAGCCCAAAGGCCAAATATGCCACAAAGTATAGCGTCCGTGTGCTGAACCGCTCCTCCAGCTTCTCCAGCACAGCTGCAAGAAAATGGAATGGCATTCTGATTGAACTGTATCCCTCCCCAATGCCAGCCAGTCAGTGGATCTGAGGCCCCGTAGCCCAGCAGTTAGGCAGTCACATCTCAGTGGCAACCGTTATGACTCTGAGTAATCGGTGGCTTGCATGTGAGCACCAAGGGCCCCTTCCAAATCCTGTTGCCCTGATGCAGCCTTGCTGCCCTATCTCCATGGAGGGCATGGCAGAGCCCATGTCCCAGAGGGAATTGGCGGGGGTGAGGAGGCAGATGTACAGCATACATGACAAAGTGCTGTGGTGGTGCATGACACCTGAATGCTCTGCTGCAGAAACATAGGCACTGAGCACTGCTGCACCAGAATTGTGCCTATGGTGGCTGCAGGTATTTCCGGATTCAATGTACACTGAAAATGTCACTTGTGAAAGGAACTACATACTAAGAAAGATGTGTTTTTATTGGATTACCATGAAAAAGAACACTCCTCTTCAGGACTTCTGCTGGTAGGCTATGTGCAACATAAACACTGAGCTACTCGTTGCAGAAACACCACTTTTAAGGAAAATGTGTATCTTTTCTCACAGCAGTAGTTAAGATGGCTGTACCAAGTACCTGAATAGAAAGCAGCACTGAATGCATAGATGCACATTCCCCAGCAGCCCATGGTGACCCCAGCGTTGTACTTCTGATACTCATCTGAGTTGTGAGGTGCTTTTGGATTCCCTTGAAACACTACTTCTCCCATGAAGTCAGTATAGAAGAGTAACATCCCCTCAAACGAAAGCCATCCTGAAAAAAGTGAGAAGTAACCTATCAGGATTTCAGAGAATCTCTTTCCCCTTGTAAGTTTGTATGGATGTTATCAGCTGTACTACAAAACACAGCCAAACACAGGTTGTGTAATGTAATACACACAGCCACATTTATCTGTCACCCATGCATTATGCTGCAATGTTTGTTAAAGACATTCAGGATCTTGAAGACCAAGATTTACCATTTGAATTCCAAAATGGAATGCTAGAGGCTGAATAAAGGCCACAACATACTGGTTTAGCAAGGCAGAAAAAACAGATGATGGTAGTCTGAGCTACCTTCAGGACAGGACACAACTTCAGCTAACAGGACACAATGCTCAGTTTAACAGAGTGGTTTATGCCATAGTAATTTCAGGTTGCTGTTATCCTCCCACATAGAACTGGAAGGAGCTCCTCTTTATGTCATGGTTGCAGCCTCCAGAGCGCTTCTGACACAGTCAAAAAGTCTACTTAAAAAAAAAAGGCATCAAGGTCATTAATGCAGACAATGTCTTCATTTCTTTATAGCCAGTGAGTATTAACTACCTGGCACCTTCTGTCCAGTTTTGTGTACATTGGATTGATTGCAAGCCCTTCCTAATCATCAGTCACACTCTGGTTAAGAGTAAAGGTAACATTATGGGTTATAGGCACTTCTGCAGTGCCGTGTTTCACACCTCCTCGTGGCCTGTTCTGGGACCCCGAAACATGTGCTGTCAAAGGGAGGAAAGCAAATGCTAGTCTCAGGTGTAAGCAGGGAAATGCAAATAATCTTGGCTTTCTGTTTGGTGTAAACATTCTACTTAACAGATGCACTGATTTAGGCCATTGTTATTCCCTTTCTAGGAACACAGGCTTTACTGTTTTGTTGCGGTGTTTTGGTAATTTTTTTCTTTCTCCTTTCTCAGTGTTCTAAGAAACTAAGTATCAGAAGGTACCTCATTGGTAACTGTATATGGAACAAATCAAGTCCTCCCTAGTTAGCAGCCATTGCAGCAACAGGTTAAATACTGAAAAAGATTCACCCGACGTAGTGCAGAGCTACTTCCCTGTGAAGTAGAAGACGGCACTTTCTGAATACCTAAGAAGTGGTTGATGCAGAGGTTACGAAGAGCCCTGGGCATCTGGCAGATGGTCGAACAAAGCAGTTTCACAGAGAGTGGTTGCTCAGAGGTCTCGTCTGATTCATTCAGCTCGCTCTCATACTTAACACCATTCAGCAAGATATTAGCAACCTGCACCATAAGAACTCCCAGGTCAACAAGCACAGTAAGAAAAACCCAAACATCCTTTAAGCAAATGTATGCAGTATTGCACACCTATCTGATCATCTGAAAGATAAACTCGGTTGCTGGAGTATGTTGACTCAGAGATTAAGTGTATTAGGCTAAACTGTAAGTTCAGCCTTGGAACAAGTGCTCAATGGCAGCACTGCCCTGCAGCTTTCACTACACTTGAAACAGTACTCTTCACTTCACTAGGATACTTGGCAACCACATCCAGATTCTAGTATAAGGAATGGATAAATTCTACTGCATTTTATAGGACCTGTACCCACACTCAGGTGAATTTGGATCCTGAAGTTATAGAGACACTGAGGAAGAAGAAGCTGGTTTTAACTGAAATACATTCTCATTGCTTGCTAACCTTGATGCTCAACCTCTACGTGCGCAGTAAGTAAAATCCCGCCCCTAACAAAGTCTGATCTCACAAATCGGGTCAAAGTACAGCAACAGCAACAATAAACAAAACAAACAAGAAAACAGCATTCCCCCAAAAAACCCCAACCAAATCCCAAAACCAAACCAAAAAGTAACAGAGGACAGTTTACCTCATCCCAGATCATAAAAAATGATATACCATACAAAGGTCTCAGATATTCCAAGTTATCACCAACAGTGGAAGGAGAGGTCAAATCTTATCCCTCAGTAAGGGAAACCTCACCTCCCTAATGGAACCAGATGTAATGACTGCCATAAGGAGAAGCTCATGGGAGAGTCCTATCCCTGGCCCTAGCTTGCAGGTCTTTCTGTGGAAAGGGAAGATATAGGCTCAATAAAAATGTGTCCTTTTCTCTCTCATGTGGTAGCTCCCTTGGTGGTAAAGCAGGGATCAAAATCTCAACCTAACTCTCACACATAACCTGATAAGAGTGGGACATTCCCATTTCTGCCATCTTAAAGGCAGCTGACAGACTGCCAGTCATAATTCACATTCTACCCACTATTTTACTGATAGAGTCATAGCAGGTGTGCTTCCATAATGACAAGCTGTTATGAGCAGTCTTTAATGAATAATTTGTGAACCACATGTTTAAACCTATATGAAGAGATTAATTATGCTCATGTTTACATGGTCGTATCATTGATTTCTTACTCTTACCTGTTGGCTGAAGGTTACATTTCTTCTTCTGTTACTCTCTGGGCAGTGTCCTGTTATGGTATCTGGAATGGCCAAGGTCTGAGGTCTTTTCAAGATCCCTGACGACCGTGGCTTTATTGCATCCAGTGAGCCCACTCTTAGCGACTCGCCGTCAGGTGTTAAGCTGCTCTCCCCTTGCTCCAGAACTCCATTTTCTCCTTGGTAACAGCCATCAGGCACCTGAGGAAAGCTAACACTGACAGGCTGCCTGGCCAAACTAGCTGGAAGTGCTACATAATTATTGTGCCCGCCTGTAAAACAGTCTATAAGCACACTGTCAATATTTGAAGTCCCAAATGATGATGCAAACTCATTAATTCCTGTCAAAGAATTGTCTCTGCTGACAAAACTCCCGTATTTTGGTGTGAGTGGACTGATAGGGGAAACGGGACTCGTAAAACTTGCATGTAAGTGAGCAGAGTTATGAGAAGCAAAGTTTTCATTTACACCCTCCTCAAAGAAGAAAGGTGGAGAAGGAGGGAGAGGAAGACTTGGACTCTTCATCACCTTTTTCTTCCTGCTAAAGGACCTTAAGGGTCTTTCTGGAATGCTAATTAGAGTCAGCACGGTAGCAATAGTCAGTATAACTGAGGTGAAGACATAGATGACGCGAAGTTGCCCTCCTACAGCTTTTCCAAAACTGGTTTTATCCCAGTGTATTCCTCCAACAACATAACCAAAGCCACCTCCAAGACCTGGTGGAAAAACAGAGCCAAGATTATCTTCCCTATGCAATCCCACAAGTCAATAGCAGCACAGCATCATTTGTCTAATGATTCATGAGTAGAATCCAACGTGTTATTTCTGTTTTACCATTCAACCCCTTTTCTCTTCAAATGCAGCAATAAACACAGTTACCTGTACCACAAGGACAGTCTGGAGTACCAACAAGGTACAAAGAGAGGGAGAAAGTGCTGTAAAAGTGATGATACAAATAACTAAAAATAATTCTTTCTTTGCCAAGAACAAAACACCTTACCTTCAGCTATTTCAGTCCGTAAACAGAAGTGTCCACCAGCCTTATGACAAGGCTCTGCAATCATTCAGCTAAGACTGTTTTCCTGAAAGTGAAAATCCATTTTCCTCACTCAGTTAGAGGAACGCAGATCTAACTGCATCCAAGACAGATCGAATCACTTCAGAAGCGTAGCAAGCTCATTAGTCAGCAATGTGTTGACAGAGTACAAAACTGCCACTGCATTGATACTGATGGGAGCACCAGGTACCTCTCTCACTCCATTCACATGGTGAGAGCCTTACAACACTATCCTTTCTTACTTATGAACACATTCAAGAGTGTGAAGTAGTTTCCTAGAACAGTACAACAACTGAAGATGACAGCAGTGAGGGATCACAGCACCCAGTATACACTTTCCCCTCCAACGGAGCAACTAAAAGACACATACTTCACACCTGTAGGAAGCTAAACCTTCTCCCTCAAAGGATAATTTTGTTTCCATAGGAGTTATAAATTATGTGAGGGACTTTCAGATGAACAAACCAGTCTTCTTTGACTTGTGGTAGTTACAAAAGCCTTTTGCAGTAAGTAGGTTTTTTCCAAAGTTAATTTGTGCTATCTCCTCCATATTTGGTCGTTACGCTTATACAGGAAAAGACCAGTGATTTAGACTCTGCTTTCTCACAGCAGGGTTTGTGTACTTAGGGTTAACATCACCCAGGAAGTACCAAGGAAGCATACCTGCTAACAAAGCGTGGATGTTGAGGCCCCTGTCTTGATCCACTGGGCTGCATACATCCATCATGTAGGCATGACTGGGATTGTCCGCTGAATCTGCACTGAAGTCCATGAGGACAACACCACAGACTGTAAGAATGATCCCCCATTTGTGGTTATTCTCAGTGTCAGACAAGGCACTCCCTATATCTTTGCCATTCAGCATAAGTGAGAGGCCAAGCAATGCTCCTGGGAATAAAACCAAATCAAAATCAGTCACTGCTTGTATGCAAAAGAAGCCTGCAGAGCTCCAGGCTCCAAAGGCATTATACTACCTGCACAGCTTTGTGGCAAGCACTAATTGCTCTTGCTCAGATCAACACAGCCTGGGAAATGAACATGGCTTATAGGATACACATAATGTTTTTCCACTATTTGAGCTTTACAAATGTCTAGAGCTTGTTTTGGCCAAAAAAACCCACATTCTTGAGCCTCAGAAACATCATCCCTTCAGACTCTGAGAAGCTTTTATGTATGGATCTCCAGCTGCCAAAGCATAACCTCGGTGTCACTCACCACCTTCTTCAGACCCACAACACCCCACACTTCAGGAGCTAGTGCCACAGTGGATGTCACAGAAGAGAGATGCGCAATGTTTACAAGTGTTATGCCCATAGTTTCTAAAAGACACACCTACTGCTAAGACCAGAATGAAAGGTCTTCTTCTCCCGTATCTTGATGTGCATCTGTCACTCCAGGCTCCCAGCAAAGGCTGTAGCAAAAATCCTAGAAAAAAGGAATCACCAATAACCAGGATTGTTCTACAAGCCTGTTTCAGAGAGGCCTTAAAAGGCAGTTAAAGGCAGGACACCATAATATAGTGATATCCCCGGTCAGCACCAGTCATCTAGGGTCACACACAGCATCCTGCCTGGCATTTCCCAGGATAGGGACTGAATAACGTAATTTGCTGCTGCTCACTGACATGGCAGTTCACTCTGCATCAGTAATAAGGAGTTTGACACCAGGTGAAGAGTACAGCAGTTACACATTCTCAAGCACTCTGTGCCTTACAAGCTATTTCATTTATCCCACATCAAATGGGAGATCTCTTGCAGGATTAGCTTGGAAGATAGCAAGCAAATTCGTGAGTAGGAAAGGTGAATGTATTAATCTGGGCCAGCCTGTTAGTAGGGGCCTATTTCTTCTTATGAAGAATATCGTGAGTACAAAAGCAGAAAGGGATATACTCCCAGCCCTGCCTCTGTGTTAAGGCATGTAAGCCAATGCCCGTAACAGCAGTGGTCAATGGTCTTTCATCATTGGAACACCCTAGTTGTTTCAGAAAGTTAAACGGGAGAAGGTAACCCAACTCTGCTTTCTTTCACACACCCTTGGGAGCTGTCTCTGTATGCTTTTTTTCATAGGGACATAAATGGATACACTGATACTCTTTCGCTATTTTTTAAATAGAGGAACAGAGCAACCAAAGCTTACCCTCACAAAAGGTTTAAGAGGTTGAGAAGCTATTAAAAAAACAGATCTTTTGAGCACATTTGGCCTATTTCAAGAAAGACACAGCAAGAATTATTCTCTGATTTGGTTGCCTAAAATTATGGCTAGTGTTTCTTAATCTCAATGGAATATACTTATGAACAGCTGATGTAGAGAAAACAAACAAACAAAAAAATAATCCCCATGTAGTGGAAAAAAAAAAGAGGGAAGAAATAGTGTAAAGCAAAGTTACCTAATATAGGGCTGATGAACCACACCATTCCATACAGTTGGTCTGGAAGCCCCATCTGGAGCAGCACAGGGGTCACATAGGCTGTTTCCATGGCATAACTGAATTCAAGCCCAAAGAGAATGCACCCATTGAACAGAAGTTCCAAGAAAGACCTCTGAGGCTGGAGATCCCCGAAGTCAATCAAATCAATAGGACATGGAGTATTTGGTGGTGGTGGTGGCGAAGGGCGGATATGTTTTCTTCTTTTTGGATGCCTCTTGAAGTTGTTGGCCCGATGACTTATGTGCCGTGTGACCAACCCAGAATAGCCCAGAACTGGTGACCTCCACACTTCCTGAGAAGCCACACTTGGCAAGAGCACAGCATCACTGACAGGGCTTGCTGCAGATGGTGGAATCATCACGGGTAAGGGTCTGGAAAACAAACAGCTCAGAACACAATGGTTGAGTAAGAAAAACTTGCTTAATTTCTTTTACTGAAGTTCAGGTCATTTCTCAACGTTTCACATATGGAGTGTGGCCTTTGTATTATTTACAACATCTTCTTTCCATCTCTCAACACAAGGCATTTTACAGACACATCTCCTCCATCTTTGCACAAATGAGACACCAGAGATACTATCTTGGTTACCTAGGTATTGCCTACCATCATGGTAGATTGAAATATTTATAACAATTAACAGTTAGACATGTCACACTTCCCAGAAGTTTCCATAACAGCAGTGGGTTTTCACTTATCTAGAATTCACTTGAGTTAAAGTCATTCAAGCTAAAAAGATAAATCTCAACCTCAGTCTAAGTTTACAATAAAGCAAAGCTGTGGCTTGGCAGCAGATCCAGACCCCTGCTACGACATGAAATCACTTCGGTATAAAACCCTTTCAGTACTGATCCTACCATTCCTGCTGCCTATGCTGAGGCCAAGGCTTAATGCAAAACTTTTTTGCAATGTCCAATTTTGGTTTTCTTCCTATTTACATTTCTGAATTCAGCAGAGATATCTCTTTTGCAAGGACAGAGTCTGATCCTTAGGAACTTAATTTTCAAAATAAATCATGAGAAGAAAATACATACCCCACAAGCCACCCTCAGCACTGCTACTCCTCTTTCAGTGATTAATGGCGTGCTGGACAGACTCCTTAAATCTCAGAGTCACTCCTATAGCCAAAGTGTGCACAGCGTGGTGGGTAAAACACCCAAATGGTTCCCAAAATAGCATCAGATAGATCCAACAGATCTGCTGCCTAAACAGAATCACATAGGATTTCTTGTCTCTTTTTTGCCAGAAATGGAAACAGTTTATGACTTTTCTTTATGCTTCCTTGCTCTTGGATCAAAGGCTGCTGCTGCAAAAGGATGGCTCCACGTCACCCCATACTTCTTCAGAAAAATCCTCACAGCTGCACTCTAGTAAGCAAAACAAGTCTCTTACTTTTTTGATTACAATTCCCCAGGGGAAAAAACTCCCAGCTGTTCTACTACTTTGGCTGTACATCACTCCCACAAATCTCACATTTTCTGCTTCTTCCTCTGCCGTATTTCACACACTGGTCTTTCTTTCTATAGCCCTCAGTCTAGACAAAGCCACTCTGTTGCATATCCCCAACTATTCTCAAAAGCAGAACTCAGTAAGCCCATATTTACCAGCATACTGATGCAACAGTTGTAAAGTGTGGTGAATGATGCCCTACACAGACCAATCTCCAGCTCCATGCAGGCATCCAGAGACACATTGCACAATACAAAACACTGCACAATTCAAAACTAAATGGCAAGCATCTCACAGAAGACTGCAGTTGGGGTAACTTGAGTGCACTTGGGGCCTGAGGAGAAGAAGGAAGGATGAGAGTGAGAAGACATCTATTGAAATATTGCTAACATTGTATCAAGGGTTTCCTCAAGACTGCTCCTCTTCAGATCAAGATGCATATTACATAAGAGAGAAGAACAGGCAGTTCATAATTGCAACTACACGCCTTGATAACCCCCATCTCATACAGCACGAACAGCAAGCTGCATCTTGTTGGGAAAGCTCATTAGCCATAAAGTCCCTGTACAGACCATCTGAAGAAGCATATGGAGACTTCATGAAGATGTCTGCACCAGCACTCCCCTTGACACTGTTTCTGCAACTTACTATAAACTTCTTATGACCTATGTCTCTCACAGCATACTTACTTTGCAGGAGTACCTTTATCAGCCTTCAGGACAAAGTAACTTCGTCACGGCGAGAATTTGTGAAAAATTAGGAGATACCTAAAAAAAAGGCATAACAAAAACCCAATCAGATTCATAACAGTTGCTCTAAAAACCCTTTCAGAGAGACATGACAATGCAGCTGTGCTAGCAGCCCCCTTCACCACTATTATACTTTGCCATTTGCACACAGGTATTATCTCTTTATCTATTAGTTTCACTTCATACTAGATCCTCCTTCATCTTTCTGCTCTCTCCTGTGTATTGCAAAGAGATTGTATTGCAAGTTGAAAGTGGCAACATTTTAGTGACAGAAGAAAAGAACCCCTATACGTGGCTCAAAAATACACACGGTGATCTGCAACTACTTGGAATGAAAGGCTATTACTGACAGCATGTCACCAGTCCAGCAGAAAGTCACTGCAAAACTATGAACTGAGCCTATATTCTTCATCACCCATTTTCCTCAACTTACAAATTGGATACAGGAAGACAATTCCTGTCCTCAGGCGAATCTACCTGGTGATCACAACAGTGTCAAAGCAGGAAAGTTGTCCTTCAGTGTGGCTGTCAGCCTTCACTGTCAAGTTATTTGTGATTTGACAGTCGACGTTTGTTATACCAACTTCTGCGCATCACACTCTGCCAGGTGATGCTGGCTCTGCTGCCGGCTCTCTGCACAAACGGGTACGCATAGGAAGCGTGCTTGGCAGGTAAGGACCGGCCATCACCACTTCTCCTGAGCACCGCTACACCGAAAATAATGCTTAGGTTTTCTTTTTTTTAGCAGAATCTCGTTCCCATTTTTCTGCAGCGGGTAACGAGGGCTCCAAAAACATCCAGCGTCGCGGGAAGAGGCCGGCCCTGACCCCGAGCGCGCGCAAGGGCCGCCGCTCCCCAGCCTTTGTGTCAGCCGAGAACAAGCCGTGCTGCGCAATCGCCGCGGGGCGTGGCCGCCGGCCCCTCACAGCCCCGGGCCTTTCGTTCGCCCCGAGCCGCATGCGGGTGGACACCCCCGCGCCCACCGCCACCGGCACCGGCACCGGCACCGGCACCGGCACCGGCACCGGCACCGGCACCGGCACCGGCACCGGCACCCACAGCTCCCCGCCCGCCTGGCGGCCTCACCTCCGGCGGCATCCGGCGCTCGGCCCGATCCGCACTGCGCCGCGGGGCCCGGCCCTGATGACGCTGTCCCGCCCCCGCGCCGGTGTCCCGCGATTCGCCGGTGGGAGCGGCGGGGGGGGGCCGGGCGGCNCGGGAGGGGCCAGGCCGGCTCTGCCCCTGCGCGCGGCTCCATCTCCCCTCCCGTCCCGTCCCGTCCCGTCCCCGGGCCCTCCCGAAGGAGCCTTCGCGGCCGAGGCAGCGCTAAGCAGGCGCAAGGATCGAGAAGTCGACTCTTCTTCACGTCAAACCATCCACTGCCTGCACCGTTTTCTGCAGCGATGCTGCCCCAGACAGGTGCGTGCTGCCGGACCCTCATCTCCACAGACTTACCCCACATTGGCACTGTACTCACTGCTGAAGTGGATCGTGATAACAAGACTTTTAGCTGATGCAGAGATATTTTTCGATAGGCCTGTAGAGCAGATGCCGTAGAAGATGCTGCACTTTTCTCTCATGTGTCTAACGGTCTTCCCCTTCCTAGGGTAAGAGAATTCAGCAATTTTATTTTATAGGGCCAAAATTTGTGCTCATGTTTCAGATTTCCTCATGGTTTGAAAAGATGTCATTATGTAGTGCAGTCTGCTCTATTTTTAAAATACTTCCAATCTGGAGCCTTAATCATTAAGCATCCTTAACTGCATGAATATATTAGTATTAGTATGTATTTGTATTTATGTATCATAGAATTTATTGTAGCAGAAAGATGACATTTTTGCTGCCTGCCAAAACAATGAGACAAGTGGGGCAAGAGACAGCAGTTGCCATTACCATCAGCAGTACTTCTCGTAACACCTGCTACTGCTCACCCCCAGCATCTGGTGCTCAGGGACAGCTGGGTGGGCTGAGACCATGGCTGTCACACCACCCACAATTGTTAACTGCTTTCTTTGATAAAGACCTAGAGTCAGCTATCCCTTCAGTGACCACAAGCAACAACACAGCACAAAAGCCCATGCTCCTGCCAGCCTCAGTCCGACCACCACCCCTTGTTAGAGAGCTCTGCAAACACTGGGAAGACGAACACAGCACTTGAGAGTTCCATTCCTTGACATCAGGGATGACTTTTTGTTCCACCTGGGCATGGAGAGCAGGTTATATTATTAATGCTGGCAGGCAGTCATGGCGATTTTATACAATGATTTTTCCTCGTAAACATATTTGAGATATTAAACTCATGTTTATTCCATGGCCAATTAAATAAAATTGTTTGCTCAAAACTTACAAAGATTACCTCTTACACCATTTAGCACAGTTTGTCCACTTGGGAACAGTGGGACAAGTAACTCTAGTCCTTCCCAGGGCAACAATAAAGGAGAGAACAAAAGCAGTTCCTGCTATGCATTCATTTATTAGCATCCTTTGGGCTTTAGACAAAACAGAAACCACAAATCTTTCCTCTGTAAATTGCTGTTAAAATGTAAACTTACTAATTTATTTCGTACTAATTTAACCCAACAGTGTTCAAAAGAGCAGGTTTTGGTGATGAATACCTACTGCTATGAATCTGTGCTGTTCCCACCCTCCTACCTTCTCTGGTGCAAGATCTTTTGCATTCACTAAACACTTTGGTTAAGTCTGTCCACAAAGCAGCTTCTGACAGTGTATTCATTTCTGCTCCTTTACAGCTTGATGTTAGGCTCACTGTTTCATTTGCCAGCAGGCCTCATTATGTGCCCTGCTCAGATCAGACCATTCCTCCGTTTCTTGGAAACATTACTTACTATCCTCATAATCCTTTTCTCTGAAGTAAACATTAGCTCCAGTCGAGTGAAATTCTGTGCAAGACACTGACAGAGAGTACATTGTTCTCCCTCTTGAAAGACAGGGTTTTGGCTGTGTGGTGTTGGGTGTTTCTTTTCCTCATTTTATCTTAAAATTAATTTAAAATGTCGTTCAGTTCAGTGGATCCACTATGTCATTCAATGGATCCACAATAACATTCCATGATCCACCTGGAACTGGCAGGTTCTTTTCCAAACATGACTTGATTTTTTGAGAGGGGGAAATACAAGTCTGTACCAAACAGTCTCACTGTGAAAGTTTTTTGGTGCTTGAAGGCTGCTGCTTCAGAACATCCAAAAGGCATATGAGTGGTGGAGCAAAGATTAACCTACGCTCAGTGACACAATGATGAGTTACCAAGTTTTAATGTCTGCAGAGGGACCTACACACACACTCTGCAAGTTCTCCTCCATTTCCTATGGGACAGCATGCTCTTATACAGGCAAAGTAATCAAGGAAAGACTAGGCCAATAGAGTTCACACCCGACCCCTCTTCCTACAGAAACTCCGCTTTCCACAACATTTATGATATCAGTTGAAGAAAAATTCATATTTCTGTAAATTCCCAGTCATGCCAGTGAGGCCTATGGTATTGAGCACAGTGCAAATACAGTGTAAGACAGAAAAAAAGAAGCAAGTTCAAACTAGGTGAGTTGCATTTTAATTATGTGTTCTTAATGCTTATATGGTAAGATGAGCTTACCACATAAATTACACCACCCTAGAATCCCTTACAAGCTAACTGAGTAGGCATAAAGAAGTTGGTGGGCAGCTAATACAATGTAAGACCATAAAGAAACCATATATGCCAGTCTGCACACCACCTCCATATCTGGCCCTCAGCATACTGTCATATGACTTTAATAGCCCAGATAAACCAGTTCCTGAACCGATCTCCTACACTGGCTATATCAATGGATGAAATTAAATATTTAAAAGGGCACTTGAATTTTTACTTAGAAAAAGGAAAAACATAACCAAGAAGCTCACACCAGAAGCATCACCAGAAATAAAACCCAGCATTTTGCTGCAGAATGAAAAGCAGTGCTAACAGCACTGATCCATTTGCATTGAGTTGTTAATTCATTGAGAAAATAAAGTCAACATAGCAAACTACAATAGAAGATAAGAATATGAATTTTTAATATTCAGGAAAATTTCACTAATGTCACACTTCACCTAAACCATTCAAGTATAGTGCAGTGACAGCCCAACAGCTTCTCCTCCACTACTTTGTACTGCAGAGACTCATGTTTCAGTTCAGATGGGCTACTTCCATGCTAGCAGTATGTGTGCACTCAGTCGTTTGCTGCCCGAGGCTTTGTGCAGTGACTGCTCAATAAGTGTTTGCTTCTGCAAGACAAACTAGTGCTGCCCTCAAAATAATATGAGGGCATTTACCCAGCTCGTGCTCTCACCATTCAACCACCCCTTCAGTGGCTTGTCTCTCATCAGTGAAAACCCAACACAGTTCAAAGAATTAGTCACTAGAGGGCACTTACAGAATTCAGAAGGTTGAGAATGTCCTTGGGATCAGAAGGCCACAGTCCTACACTTCTAAGAGTCCAAATGATAAAATTTGCATTTACTTCCAAGCTCCTGCGACCAATACTTTAAGATACAGAACCAGGGAAGAAATTAGATTTCAGAAGATGATCTTTATCATCTTTACCCATCACCTGAATGAAAGAAGGCTGAGGAAAAACTCTCCCCTGAGGCAACACACAGACTAGGCTACATTGGCCGTGCATTTCTGGACAAATGCTGACAAAAGTGTTAATTGCAGGCATGTAAGATGTGTACCATGCAAGATATTGGTGCTAAGTGTTGCTGTTGGGTGCAGCTTTGGGGAAAGAGGTACAGAAACACAAAACAGTGTGGCAAACTCACTGAAATAAAGGATTTCATTTCACTGTAATGCCTGAAATTGACTATGCATTTCACAAGAGTCAAAGATGTGATTATGCCCCAAAGGTTTTATTCTGGATGTCACAAACAACAGAAAGGTGATAAGTAGTATGTCAGGAAAGCAGGAGCAGGGAACCTGGATGTGGGATCTTCCAGTCACCCATAGCAGGCACAGGCTGCGTAAATTTTAGCTCTAAACTAAATTCTCGTTTAAAGACGGAGCATAAATAGAGACTACTCTAATTCCTGCTATGTTACCTGAACAGCTCAGTTCCTTGCTTGTTGTATTAATTGTGAGCTGCAGCTTTAAGCCAGTATGTGCTGTATTTAGTAAGATTAAAATTTTCTTGGCTTTCAGCTGTCTTATTTCTGTGATTCAGTATACACTTCTGATCTTCCACTGGAGAAGGAAAGCAGAACTAGTGTGATCAATGAGTTCTGGAAACCTTGATTCTCTGCCATTTGTGAAGGCCAAGTGCGGGGCAGCACAAGGAAGGGCCAGGCCACTGCTATACCCAGGGCTGACAGGAAGAGGTTGGTCAGATGAGGCACCATGCAGAGGGCAGGTCGCAACACCTGGCTGCAGGCAGAGCATGGTGAACAGTGACCCTGGCAGGTCTGTCAAACACCGTCACCCTTGACACAGGATGCCCAAGCATTGCTGCACTGGGCTGTTATCCAGCAGCTGCACTGGCAGGGGCTTGGGCTGGCTCAGTGCCTGGACATAGATGGGGTACCCAGAGCTCACAAAAGCAAAGCAGCATGGCACTGGTACATGATGGACACTCCAGGAAGACCAGAGGTGTGCCTGCATCTTGCTAAGCAGTCGTTAAAACTGTGGTTTATAAACTGACTCTGTACCTTGTCTAAATTGACTTTGGAAATAGTGCCCCTCTTCCCTATGTTTGCCACCAGGGAAATGAGAAATCACTGGGTCCCTGGGGCTAATTACTTTCTTCAAAACCCAGCAGTGCTCTGTGTTTCTGGCTCAGCTCAGCATTCAATTTTCTGCTGAGATTGTATCTATATTGCATACAGGATGAGTAGCAATAGCACTTGATGTTAATTGCAGTGCACAGGCTGCTCCCTTCTCTCCTTTATACCAGTTATCAAGAAAAACCAGAAAGTCCACTTCTTCTGTTTTTAATTTAGCCTCTTCCATCGATACAGAGTGCCTGTCAGACAGGAGAGGCAGGGGCTGTCATCCTCTTTCTACCTGAAAATATCTAACAACAAGGTATAGACTACTACCTGCCATCCCAAACAATCAGTTACCTTATGGAGACAGACAGATGTTGGTATGCATTACAGCCACTCAGTGTAAACCAATAGAGACAGGTGCTGTAATATTCCTGGATGGCCCCAAAGCCAGATAGCCTTCCACTTGCATCCACTGAAGGCAGAGAATAGGGCAGATATGAAGAAACAGAAAAAGGACCCCCCCAGGCTGCCCCAGGCTGCTCTCAAAGCTTGGCAGTCTCTTCCAGGGCTTCTGTCTGCCTAAAACACCAAAGCAACCCTGAAAAACACTGGAATACAGACCACAGAAACAAGCAGGGGCAGTGTATTCTTGACAAATGTATATAGCTCAGCAAATTCTCCTGTGGGAACTAAATTTGAGAACATCTGATGGGTGGTTAGTACAAAATTTCCTGAAGCATAGTCATATCAAGGGATAACAGGCTTCAGCATTTTATCCTTATTTTGTTTCCCTCCTAAATGTCCATCTCTGACAGTGGCATTCCAGCACTCTCCATGTATCAGATACATATTTGTTTCTGACAAGTCACTTGCTAGTCTGTCATTTCCCACTCCCAACAGGATTTCTGTCACTTTCAAGTGCTGACCAGCATTAGTAGTTACCACTTGCTTGGCATCATATGTGCACAGAGGAATGATAGGGACTTGTATCATGCACCACACTTTCAATGCATTGTGTGAATAGCATTTGAAGAAAATCGATGAATTGATCTACCGGAAAGCAATGCCTCTGGGTCTACTATTGAGGGCTTTGGAGATCTTTTTGGGAGATCCTCTAAGCCCAGCCTCCTACTAAAACAACAGGAAGGCAGCTATACTAAGACCAGATAGCAGGGCTGGTTCCATCAGGGGGCATTAGTGGACACTCGGTTGCTGCTATTCACAAGCCTGATTTTTACTTCTACTGGTCTGAATAGCCTATTCACGTTGGCATTCCATTTGCTTCATGTTTTCAGGTGAGTCAAAGTGCTGTAAGTATCTCCTCTCTTCTGATTTCTTACCCTTTAGTTAAAGGCTCTTTCTCTGTTTGGCAGACCATTGTTTTCTACTCTTTCACCATCCCTCCAACTTGGATCATGATGTTTCCAGCCTGGAGTTGCTCTGAGCTTTTCCTGCATAGTCTTAGGAGAGAGGAGAAAGGATGGCAAAAAAAAAAAAAAAAAAAAAAAAAAAAAAAAAAAAAAAAAAAAAAAAAAAAAAAAAAAAAAGGAGGGGGGGGGGGGGGAAGAAGAAAAAAAAAGAAGAGTAAGAGAACATTCTGTGAAATAAACATTTGCTAATGCTCTTGAGCAAGAGAAGTGGAACAGGTTGCAAAGTCACTCAGATTAACTATCTGCTACAGCAAATAGACAAAGGTATGCAAATGTTCCCTGTGTTCTGATTGGGTGGCATTTCTGCATTGAGCCTGATACACTGATGTATTAATTGATCCCTCCAACAAGAGCCATGACCTTTGTATACAAAATTGGAGGTCAGACCTCAAAGTAAGCCAATTAACCTGCTGTCTCGTAGGATAAAAACAGGCTTGCTATTAGTTTGACTTCTTTAGTGGGTTTTTTTTCCTGTCCCAGGAGGAATAAGGGATTTCTGCAGGTGTCTAGTTACTCAGTTTCTCAGTAATATTATCATCTCTTTGGGTGAAGGACTAGCAGAGCTTGCTGAAAAATCATAGGTTTGATTCTATATAAAAGTTTAATGCAACTTCTAGGTCAGTTTATGTCTGAAGATTAAACATGTAGGAATCAGTAAATGGGTAATTGGTTCCTCTCTTCTGAGGCTGAGCCACACAGAGGGATTCCCCAGAAAGGGGTCTTATCTCAGCCATGGAATACCTTAACCAGCAGGGAATATTTTTCCTTCTAGGCCTGGAACAGATGACAGTGACACTGGAGCCTTAGTCTAGCTCTGGGGTCCATGACTGAAAGATAGAATTGAAAAAATCAGGGTGGAGAATGGCAGAAATGGTTTAAGAGTTGGAAAATATTTTTCAATAATCTAATTAAAGAATTCTATCTGTTGAATTTCTGCATAAGACACAGAGCAAGGGCTTCTAAAGCAGCTGGTTCAACTAAGGGCTGAAAAGTAAAGCTAAACAAATTCAAATTCTGTATAAACTCACCAGCACTTGGACACTGTCTAGCTTTCCTCACTCCTTCTTGGACACTTACACATCCAACTGTAAAGAAAGAGTTTTATTATGTGTTTGTTAGCTCAGCCACTGCTACAAACTCCTGACAGGAGATTTCCCAGAGAGAAGGAGTTGGGAAGGGAGGTTCTATTAAATGGACTGTCCAAAATCACAGTATATCCTCAGAAACCCAAACTGTCACCTTCTTCTATGGTTAGTTGACAGAAGCCATGAACATCATGTCCACTAAAGCACAAGTCAGAACAGCTGCTGACCTCTTTGTTTTGCACAGAGCGTGCACCTATGCAGCAACATGCACATTATGTAATACTAACTCAGAAACTGAAAGGAATCTCATTGCTAAATCCATCCATGTGGATGACACTTTTTTTATTTCTATCACCTGTTAATTTATTTGCTCAATTAACTCCACCTGAATACCTTGGCTGTGGAAGAGGAATATTCTCTCACAGGTCATGGTAAATCAGATGACAGGAGGCAAGTAAGCAATGCAAAGATAAGTTATTTCTCTACAGCAAACCAAGAGCATCATCCAGTTGTATTTTCTCTCCTGACCTGCTCCTTGCACTAGGTGTTTTAGGGACAGAACGGGCACCAGACAAATAAAAGACCATAAAAAAGCCAGTATCATAGGAGGCCTTCCCTACTCGGCTTAATCCCAAAACTTTCTTAGCCAATTCAAGCCTAGCTTGGACATTTCTTTTTGCATTTCTGAAATTCCATAATATGCCTAATTTAGGTAACAGTGTAATCTCCTCACTGATGAGGACTTTGAAACATCTGCTGCATCACTGAACATTATATTATTTCTTTCCTTTAGCCAAGAAGCAAGTGGAAAGGAAGCCATTAAAGTGGCACTTACTGGTCATTCTGGAGCAGAGGGGGACTGACTGGAGACCTATGAATGGAATTCTTGTGCATCAACAGACCATAGCAGAGGGGTTTGGTTTCAATGAAAATGAATGAATGGCCTGTAGGTAGGTAGGTAGGTACACCTTGATGGATATTGTAACTAATTTTTAGGCTTAATGAGAAAATAATTACTTCTGCTGCAGAAGCAGTGTACTGCAGGCACCTGGATTCCAAGAAATTAATTGTATCATAGCATTCAGAGAAATCAAATAACATGCAGTTACCAGAGAAATCTGTATTTGTAATGGATTGGCTACTGCACAGGAAGGGCCTGGCTCTGAATAAATGCATTTGACAAACAATTCCATTCTGAACAGTTTTTGCCCTGCACTCTACATTGGAGTGCCCGCTTCTGCCCACCCAAAAATTCACCACTACTGATCCAATCCACAGCCAGGAAATCTGACTCACTCATCTCTTCCTCTGGATAGATACTGACATTGCCCTCCTTGCCTCACAGTCAGAAAGTGACTTAAAGCACTTTCTGAATAGAGGCTTTCCCAGACTCCTATTGCTAAATTACACTGATCCCAGGCTACACTGCAAGAAAAAGTACTAAATGGACAAATACTCAGAGTTTGGATAAAATAATCGGCATTCACCGTGCTTCCTTTGGTACCTAATGTTAAACAATATCAGTAAATAGATTTTCTCCGTGTGTTTTTTAAGGCATTATGCCTTCTGAGGTAAATCATTACTGTATGCCCTGATGTGAAATATGACCCCAATCTGCACATTATTTATCTGTGTGTTGCCTGCGTCTAATGTAGTCCGTTTCCTCTCTCTCTCATTTGTATTTCTGTAACACCGGTTATACTAACAATCCTCTCTGGAGACAGGAAATAAATTTTTATTCATGAAACCGGCACAAGCAAAGATCAGGAAAACACATAAGAATAAATGAGAATTCTTCAGGGCACAGAACTTTAAAGATAATCAAAGACGCAAAAAGGTGAGTGGGGAGGAGGGTCATTATTGCAGCAAACTATACACAACCTAATCATGCCTTTTTTCATAAGGTGAGTTGCACTGGAACACAAAATAAAGCTACAGCAATCAAGTTCATAAAATCTCCCTCTGCTGCCCATGTCAAAACCTGAGTGCTCCTGTACAATTAATGAAATCATGTTAGATTATTTACTTATATTATTTCTCATTTATAAGTTAGATGGGGCAAAAATTTCTATTAAAAATAATTTAAAATTGCTTAGGGAGATAGGAGAGTCTCTATCACTAGAGATTTTTAAGTTTATCTGCCAGGATGCTTGAGAGCATGTTCATGTTATTAGATCCTGCCTTGGGCCAAGGAGATGACATAGCAAAACTCTGTGATCTTGCAAAGTCTTTTCTAGCTATTTCTGGAACCATTCAATGAAAATGGCCTGGAAAAGCAGAAAACTAAAACCTGGTAAAAGAGACACTTCTGGTTTATGTTCAGCTCTGGAACAACAACCAAAAAAAAAGCCGAAAGAGGTTTGAAAAGTCTCCATCTAGCAAAGTAACAAAACAAGAGTTTACAATTTAAGTCAAAGACAGCGAGTGCTAAAGGGAAAAACATCCTCTGCTACATGATCCCTATTTAAGGTCTTCTCATGAACACAGTCATTAAATCCCTACCCTTATTATAATTTTGAACAACTCCTTCAAACTCCATTTGTGAACTTCCGCCTGGTAGTACTCCTTTCAATAATCATGAGAGCTCAAATTAAGTCCTTCCTAAATGCTTCTTTCCTAAACGCCTCCCTGAAGCCACCTATAAAACTTGTAAAGGTGAAACAGAATTTACTCAGCAGATTATTAACCCCTTTTTGCTTTTTAGGACACAGTGTCTCCTGAATTCTTGGTCATTAGAAATCATCAGCCTGTTGACTCTAGAAGTACTCACCATGCTAGAAAATCCTGTTTTTGCCTCATGCCGTGCAAAGTCTGACTGGATGTTACTTTGTCCTGAAAAACAAGAAACAAAGTAGGTTTGTAGCCAAACCTTGAGCTGTTTACTATATCTGCATCAGGAAAAGGTGCATCTCTAGCAATCACAAATTATATTTAAAATACGTATTTTCTTGGTCAGATCCTATAAATCAGGGTACTTCAAAAGAGGTGAATTTAATTAGAAAGCAGTTGTCCCAAATGTCATAATGACAATTGTGAAGATTCAAGTTTAATGAAAACCAGAAAGGAGCTAAAAAATAGTAGCAACTATATGTAACCAGCTTGGGAAACAGGTAACAGAAGTAAGAGTTGGTGAGGAACCACTGAAAAAAACCAAACCAGAACAACCCCCTACCTTCTAGTAGACAAAAACTAGCAGAAGTGTACATTAGTATAAAAACAAATGGATCAATCTATGAAAACATCTGTAATAATCAGACTGTCCATTAGGACGTTCACAGGGTAAAATCTGTCAATAGTAATACAGAAAAGGTAGGTATTTCTTACCATTATTTCTGCTCTGGAATGCAAGATGATGTGTATCATATCCTAGCTTAAAACAAACAACTCAGAGTGTCATTTAAATAGTACCCCAGAGCCCTACAAGATGTCTGAAAACCTGATAGCCAACACTCAGTTTCTGCATGTCATTGAAAAACAAGTAAGTTCCATAGGTGAGAGAGAAAGCTGATCTCTAGAAGTACAAACAGGACAATCCAGGACTAAAAGCCCAACACCTGTCAAAAGGTGGGAAAGAGAACTTTTTGCACCAGGAGGGAGGACGTTCCAAAAGTAGCTGCCACCCAGGCACCACCTGGCAGCCCATCCATCACACCCTCGATAAACTCCTCAGGTTTCCAGGAAGACACAGGCACTAATATTTTCACTGAAGGCCTCCACAGCCACTGACTGCTCAGAACACCTAAGTTAAAGGTGGCAAAGTTCTGTTCACAGATGAACACTGAGCTGGGAGGATGCTGAGCTGCAAGATAAAGTTCAATACCAGTGCAGTAGGGCACTAGGAGAAAATAATCTCTTAAATATTTGGAAACAACAGCCAGGAAATAGCTAAAACACCTCTAAGTGTGTACCATGGAAAATTTTATTAAAAAACAGGAATAAGTTTATGAGTCTTTAAGAAATTGGGAGGGTTTGCAAGAAGAGATGAAGAGACAATAAAAATGTTACTTATGGCTTCTGACTAGAATTTCTCTGCTAGTAAATAAAAATTGTGACATAATAGTGATAGAACTCCAAGGAAAAGCAATTTTAATTTCAAAATGTTCGGATTAAGTAAACACAACTGCAGCTTAATCTATTTGGGGTGCAATCACAAAACCACAGGTAAGATGGTAAATTTGCCTTTTTTTACTCCACCTAACTTAGAGAAAATTCTGCAGACCATTTCAGTATAAAGATTGAACATTCTCAAAGAACTTGATGATTGCTACTTTACGAATTAAAAGTGTTTCTATTCCATTCCTTGAGATTTTATCATGCAAATCAAGTAGAAATGGGTGAGTGAACATGCCAAAAGACTTAACTATTACAGTGTTTCCTTAAGCAAATACTCTGATACCTGTCATTAGTTCAAATTTAATCTTGTCCCAGCGTTAGAAGGCAGGTCACGGTAAGTGATGTTTGCCATTTTGTTGTGAAACTTCAAGGCATTTTCGTATCAAGGACACATGAAAAAATTTCCAGGCCATCTGACTCCACTTGTACCTCTTGGCTGCTACAGGATTCCAACTTCTTTGCCTTTTTTGAAGAACGCAAGCACTGAAGGATAATTTAGTCCTTTAATTCTTACAGAACTTAGGGACAGTTTCTCTAAATGAGCCTGAAAGAAGTGCCAAGTCTTTATTTCACTATTACGTGCAAATCTGAACTGGAGTTTGGTAGAAAGCCCCACAGTTCTGTTGTTTGAGATCTAAGAGCACTGTCAATTTTCTTTCATATTGCAAGCTCATCAGATTTCAAGAACATTTACATGTTTATAAAGCAGTTGAGCTGACCCAACACAAATGACTAGGTGGAAAGCCACAGGAAACCAGAGCACTACCAATTACCTGCAATTGAATACTATTTCTGAGAGAGACAATACAAGACGCTGATGAAATGTAGATAGTCACTTTTGGAGCCATGTGTGCTGGCTGGCAAGGTCTGAGCTTGCTCTTCAGACTGCAGCTGTCCCCCAGCTGACCTGCTGCTGGCTAAGAGTGACTCAAGCAGGAGAAGCACTGACAGCCCAGCCCTCCCGGTTCTGCAGCTTGGGACTCACACTCCCGCTCCCGGGAGGCACGCCAGGGCTCCCCTTGGAGCTCCGATACGTGCTGCTCCACAGCACCCCTCCCTGCATTCAAAGCAGTCTCATGCCCACAGTGCCTCAGGAAAATCTCAGTTTCAGCATTAACAACGAAGAATTAGTTAACAAAGCAGAGTGAGGAGTCACGTTAACAATATCTTCTACTTTGGATCCGAAAGAGTGAAGTGCATTTGCTGACTAACAGTGGTGATGGGATGGGAAGGCAGTTGGCATCTCTGTGAGGGAGAAGACAGTTCCTGAGTGATGCTATGGGCAGTACAGGAAAAGCTGTGCATTGTCTGTAAGGGATCTGACTCCCACTGCTTCCACAGCTCCTTTCCCTCCTGGCTAAAATGCATGTTTAATATGATGAGCCTGGAACACTAAAGAAGAATTAATCAACAGCTAGAGCTCTCTGGCTAAAGGTGTTAAGTATCAATGGGAAAAAATTATATAGCATTTGTGCAACCCTGAAATGGAAAATCTCAAATACATAAGTCCATTTGTAAAAAACGTAACCGGTGAAAAGTAAATGCATATGGGCCTGATGTTCCCCTTCCTGAGATACACACACATTGCCCAGAGAGCAGAAAGCTGTTTTTGTAGAAGACCGCTGAAATTCACAGGCTCACTGGCACTCAGCCCTCTGCTGACAGAGGACGAGGACAGAAGACCAGCCTCCCAGGAAAAGGCATGCATGTGGACAGGATAAGAGACAGCCCTTCCAACACTTTTTGATTGAATTTCCTTTGAAACTTTTACATGGTGAAGATTCATGGATCTCTCCAGGTTTTCTGGGGTCAAAGGCATGCAAACGCCCAGGAGCAGAATCTCCCAATGCTATCAACTACTGCAAAAGAGGTTCATTTTTTCCCAATTATCTTCTGTAAGGGAAGACTTGACCAGCCAAGACTACTCCCTCTTATTTACCTGTTTACGATCAAAACTTCTTGTCAGCTGCTAGTCAAGCACTCCACAAGTCTTCAAATACCCTTCACCTCATGCCTCAACTACCTCCACCCTCACCACAAAACAGAGTGACTCAAAATCTGCCCACACAGATCATGGCCTAGACAGCTGTTGATCAGGATGTGGAGGATTCAGCCACATCCTGAAAATGGAAAAGGCCAAAAAGTGGGACAGACAGGATGGCACTGACAGGCATGTGAGTCAGAATACAAGGGAGAAATGAAGATATTGTTGATAGCATGAGGAGCCTGGAGGTAACAGGGAGCCTAATTGATAGACACATACAGAATGGTGAATCAGGATAAAACCCCTCGTCAGCAGGAGCTTTAACATTCTCTCAGGACACATTCCTGAGCACAGAGTCTCACTGGGGTGTATTTATACCACTGTCAGGACCAGTATGAACAGCTTTTTAAGACTACCCATACAGGAAAGAAGGCTTCAGAGAATCTTTTCTGATTATTAGTTATGTTAGATCAGATCAGACTTTTGTCTCTCTGTTAACTTTTTGAGTCGACTGCATGGGTCACCAGGCCAGAAACCCCAACACGAAATGCAGTCTAGTGTTTTGTTAATAATATACTTTGTGTTTGTTCATGTTCTTTAATCACATGATTTTTGCTCTGTGGAACATCCTGTTTCTCTGGCCTAGGCCAGTTCAGAAGATGCTTTGGACTGAATCAAGACATATACTTCTGCCTTGCTCTGGAAACACTATGTCAATCTAAAACCAATCAGTAGAGTTTGTATTACTGTATTTTCCTGAAGAATAAAAGGAACCTGTTTATAAGACAGAGAAACAGATAGTCCTATGCCCCTCCTCCAACAGGAAACCCTTCACTCTCCAAACACAGGAAAAATCTGAAGAGAAAAGGCTAACATACCAATAAATTTAAGATAACTGCTCATAAGAAGTTATTAATTTCTTGCTACTGCTATGTTTCTTAGACATCAGCAAATGTGGTAACTGCTTTTTTTTTTTTTCTTTATTTTCATACTCAGGTCACAGCATTACTACTTCATACTAAAGTGCTGGGTTTTTCTGGTTTTGTGCAGAAGATTTTCAGCATGTTGAACTAATCTCTAAAACCTATATTGTGTTTCTACTTCCAAGTATTAGTAAACCACGAAATATGGCTCCAAATCACCTACACTCTTATGACCAGAACATAAGTAAATTTACCACTAAATTGCTAACACCACAGATCCTTGGATAACTGACAAAAAATTCCACCCTTACTGCCTCCTGAACTCTGCCTAACCCGGAGAGGATGCACAAAGCCCACCAGAGAAGGGAATACTCCAACTGCAGCAAATCGTCTTTCAAGTCCCATCTAATTGATTCATGCTTTCACAAGTTGGATAAAAGATTCTTATTCTGTCACATTGATTTCTACCATGTCAGTCAGAATTTACAGAGCACCTCAGTGCTTCTCCCTCTGACCCATTTGTGTAATATCCAATGGATAAACTATTGAAACTGTGTCAGCATTCTCAGGGGGATGGAACAGGGGACAAGGACAGACACACAGAAGACACAAAAAAACCAACCAATGCAACAACAAAAAAAAGGCCCCTCAAGATTTCCAGATTCCAAAAATAAGAATAAATTATGTAACTCAAAAGCTTTACTAATGTGGAGTTACATTTTACAAGAAGAACCCGCAAATAAATGTATTGGACAAATGCTATTTCAAACCAAATGCACGTATTATTTGTAACAAACAAATATTGTAACATAAAGGAACCAGGACTGACCACCATGAATTTACAATAAAACATTTTACAGGGACATTTTAGACCAATTAACCAATAATTAGCAAAATTACTGCAAAACCATTTATCCATTCTAAGACTGATGTCTTAGAATGTTGTTCGTAATGTGTAGCCATGTTCCTCACATAATGTTTGATTTCTGTCTTACAGGCAATATTCAAGTTAGTCTTCACTGTGGAACAGGTACAAAGGTGTCCTTACTATTAACTCTCATGTTGGACATTAGCCATAAAATGGCATAGCTACTTATTGCTGGAGATCCACTATTAAATGGGATTTGTGGTTTTAATCTTTCATCAGAAAACAGATTGAATCTGCACCTTTGTATAAGAATAAGCATATAATCCTAATAAGAGACTATGTCTCCTACACAAAAAATAATTAAATATTTGATTACTGGTTTTCTGAGCAATGTTTTTTGTTGTTCCGGTGGGGACAATACTTCTTCTACATATTTAAAAAAGCTAATGCTACTTACCACAGACGACATATCCAGTAAGAATGCTGGTGCTCCAGCGCTGGGGCCATAATGTGAAGGGATCTGCTGATGCAGTGCAGTGCTCCAAAGGACTTTTGTCCTTTAATATGGAAATAACATGGGTTTTTTATAGGTCCCAAAGTTTGCACTTTGGATGAACATGAATGAAATGATATTTTTTGAAGCCAAATGAATTCAATGAATACCATTCAAATTGACACAACTGGATGTGACCCTGAGGCAAACTCTTGTTGCCTCTGTGCAAGGCATTTTTAGTGCATATTGTTTGCTATAGAGAGGCACGTACTAGAAGGGCTACTAGGAGTGCACATCTCTCCTGACCATTTAATTTTGTTCTGCTAATGCTGCACTTGTGTCAGCTTGATTTTGTAAACTGAATTCTATCTGGCCTGCCCCCACAGGAAAAAGATGCTCTTTTGACCAGGGAGGAAGTATTGAACACATACCACACAGCATGTCATGCTGCCATTTTCATAGAAAACAGAGTTTATTGATCTGTCAAAGAAAGCAGCTCTGGGAGTAGCAGAATTAGTGGAACCTAAATTTAAATGGATTTCGCAGCTCCTGCCTGATTTACAGTTCTCTGCTGTCCTCAATTCATGCCAATACAATTTTCTTACACTTCCGGTCAACAACAGACTCCTGTGTAATAACACACCAGCTGCCACACTTGCTCACAGAAGCCAGCTGACAAAAAGTGTGGAAAGACAAACTTGACAAAGTTTGACTCAGAGTATTCTTGCACAACAGCTCCCTATCTTCCAAAATGTATATGAAAGTAAATATATCTGAGACTACATCATATCTCAGTTTGCTAGAAATTGTCATAGATGAGATTCTACTCATCCTCACCAAATGCTTGAACCCCCTCTAAAAGGTAGTTTTGAGGAACAAGAAACACAAAATTATGACATTCAAAATATCTTACTTTGTCATTAACCTTATTTTCCCAAGCAATGCTCTTAGCACAGAAATTAAATAGAACTAAGTATTACACCTTAATCGCTAATTGTTAGGCAAATATTAGGACATATAAAAATGCTAAGTAGGTGGTCTGAGAACTCAGAACTTGTTATTCAAATGAAGACTATTCATTGAGGGAAAAAAAAAGAAATTTCTGTCACACAAACTGAGTTCTCTTTTCTAGTAAAAATCTTCTCCTGTTAACAAGAGAAAACTGAAACTAACATCCCCTTCTTTCCCCCTTAGTATCTCATAATTTCATTTCATGGAAATTCAGATAGCATTGACATGTCTGTACACCTTTGAAGAGTAAAAGACCAGTATAAAGCCCACTCCCAAAAATTCAGTGTTTTCCTTAAAGCCTGAGTTACAGTTATGGATCTGGCAGTCTGTGTCCTTAAAGCCCTGTTACAGCCTGTATGATAGATACTGTCTATCCTGAGCCTATATGCCTGCACCTGCTGTGAAAATTTCATAACAGTAAAGCCAACTGAAGAAATATACTCAGAACAATACTCTTTTCCATAAGGCATTATTTGGGTTTCCATAAAGGAAACCTATAGCATATTTAAATTGCTATTCTTTTTTAGAACTGCAGGAGACAGAACAAAGAAATGGCTTTTTTAAGAGTTCCACAAAAAGCAAAGTAGAGTTCCTCGGGGCAGCACAGAGCAGCTGTTTCTAGTGAGAAGCTGAATATACATACAGATGACTGACTTGCTGAACACTGGGAAAAAAACCAGGATTAAAAAAAACCCTTAAACATCACAAGTTGAATACCACCTGGGCTTGTACATACCTTCTGTCCTCTCCAGGAGAAGAGGTGCAGGAGAGGATAATCCCTCTTTCATTTCCTTCCTACCTCTATACAGTTCTGCAACCCAAACCTCCTTCCCCTGTCCCAGTATCAGAAACTCTCGTAAAAGGTTCTTGGGGAGGCAAGACCTTTATCTGTCCCTTGCACTGCCTTAATGTTTTGAGATTCCAAAACGTTTCTGCAACTTTGCTTGAAAAGCTACACACACTTCAAACTTGTTCAGAGCTAAATTTTTTAAGTAACAAAACTTGTCTGACAGGTGTATCTTGAAAAAGAAAATCATTAGAATTTAAATCTGGAGAAGACTAATGGGATACTCTGCTGTGATCAGACACCACAGAGACCTGAAGTTTTACACAGTCACTTATGAAGGTAAAGAACAAGTGTGAGCTGGATAAAATCCTCAGGAAGAAACCCAGACATTGTTTACAAATTTCAAGTTACACAATAATTACCTCACAGTAGGAAGCACTAGTATCAAATCATCTTCATTTTCCAGTACTGTGCCTTTGGAAGTAGTGAATTAAATACTTATCTTCAAGAAAAGGCTTGTAGGGTTTTTTGGTTGGTTGGGGTTTTTTTCATATATATACATATATACATATATATATAAAAATATATATGTATGTATGTATGTATGTATGTATGTATGTATGTATGTTCTATCTTTGATCCTGACAGTTTTCCAGTAGTTTTTCTGCAAAAGTTGGAGACAATCCAAAAGTTCAGCAGTAATGCTATTGCATTTCAAAAAAAAAAAAAAAGCGCCTGGAGTCAGTCCTACAAAGCTCTTTATTAAAGAAGCAAAAAATTATTTTTACAATACCAGCTTTAAACCTCTCATACTTGAGATAGATCTAAACAAACCAATGCCTTTGTTTTGTTTCAAGTCTTAAAACTTTGGGTTGGATGAAGTCCAGAAGTATTGAGTGAATTTAAACAGCCAAAAGAATCATAAATTTTGCTTCTGTTAAAAAAAAAAAAAAAAAAAAAAAGTGTGTTTTGCTTGCCAACAGGACATCAGTAAACTCTCCCAAGAGGGAAGGAGATGAACAATAGTTTTTAGGCCACCCATCTGCACAATCTTCTGTTACACTTTCAGAAGTTGAAATAATCTTTTGGAGATGGAAGTCTAAAGCAGAGAGATTATCTCCCTAGAACAAGTAGGGAAAGAACAAAAACACTGAACATGACTTGGAGCGCTGCACACAAACAGAAGGGCCACGCACAGATGGACAACACTGCACTGCACTTAGGTTAACACCCACCGAGAGCAGCAAAGAGCCTTTTCCCCCAAAGACACAAAAGAACAAGACTTTTTCACTATCTCCATGTGAGACGACACTTCTCTTACATTTTAGCCCCTGAAGTCCATTCACTCTTGTTTCTTTTTCCTCTGACTTTGTAAAACATTCTCTGTTTAGAGATTATGACGCAAAAATAGAGCAATACAGGCAGGGAAGACTGTAAGGTTAGCATTTAGGCATTAATTGGCAATACCAACTTCCTCCATAACCTTCGCCCACACAAGCAAAGGCAAGACAGCATTTTCATGCCCAGCCTTGATCAATATCCTGCTTCAGGAATTAATCACGTTGCTATAAAGAAGAAAAACACACAGGAGCAGCTTTGTCCTGTCTTTGCTTCCAGCAAGGCCAGCCTTAGGCTGTATGTAACATTCACTGCTTGAAGTTGGACACCTCAAACGGTTCAGCTTTTTAGATTCCTTTTCTCTTGAAATAACAGAGTGGTCCTTTTTAAGCCATGGAGCAGAAGTAACAGGTATTATGATTTCTATACGCTATAATAATTGTGCACAGTCCACTTTAAAATACTTTAAAAAAACCGCACCGAGTTTTCAAGTCCATTCAAAAAGTCCATCTAGAAGATTTGCTAATAGGCAGTATTAAAATATTAGGTGAGTTCAGCAGATCAGTGATCATGGTGGCAAGTGTGAGAATGCAACAAACCTTGAAGACAATTAATTTCAACGAAAGCTTGGTAACTTAAGACTGCTGTCTGAACTACAGCTCTTGAAGTCCATCCTCATGCAAATGAAGCCTCACAAAACAGAAGACACGAGAACTTTGACCGATCTAAGTCATGAAAATTTTAAGAGATCCACAAGACATCTCTTAGGAAGCTTGAAGGTGCCCATTTGACAAAAAATTGATGTGTAATGATGTTATGAACTTGAAGATACAACAATTTAATAAGGCTGAGATTACATCATTGCATACGAGGTTATAAAAAAATTCTTCCGTGACCCAGGGGAACTCATTTACATTAGGCAGTTCTGAAAGAATAAACAGAGGAACAATATGTTTGAAAAATTGGGGAAGTGTTAGTTTTAGTGCCCTTAACTTTTCTCACAGAGAAGGGGCAAGATTGCCCTGCCAGGCTGGGGGCTTGGCAAAATCAAAGTGCATGGCATTTAAAAGTCCCCCTAGAAAACAGCTTGGGAAATAAATGCTTGTGAAAACCATCTATACTACAGACTCAAGAGATAAAAAGTTGATCCAGGAGGAGAGTCCAAAACAACTAAGACTTTCCTATTCACAAAATGGCAGGCCTTAGTGGTAAGCTATGCATACACCTATTTTGTTGCTTTTTGACATTTTCTCTGAAATATTTTAATTCTGCATACATGACAGCAGTAGTTAATTTCAAGGATCACCCAAAGCGAGGACTGTCTGTAGCTAGAGCTCACTGGGAGAAATTATACGATCCAGCTGTCATTGGTCCCTAATTCCCTTTTTAAGATAAGGATTGTCTGTACAGACCCATTTCACTACAAAATGTTACTGCAAAGATACACTGGCAGAAACATCTGCAGAGAGACTACCAGTACCATAATTAGAGATGGGCTCAAAAGAAATTGAGAACTAAAGCATGCAGAAAACCTGCAGAAAACACTGAAGTGCCTCTTACCTATATGAACACTGGTTCAAATGCCCTTTTTCAGCTTAATACAAAAACAATAATAAAAGCAAACTGAGGTATTCCACAATTCTCTGACTGAAAAGATTGAGAATATACAGGTGCTGTAAAGAGGAAAAAGCCTCTCTGGGGGCCAAAGGATCAATACAAGGCAGATCTTTGTGCAGCTGATACATTGCCTTTTTTTTTTTTTTTTTGCACAAGACCAATATTCTTTCAAAGCAAGAATATTGCAAATGCAGATTTGATTCAGTCTATCAAATTAATTACAGGAAGTCAGAAGAAACTGGCATCAGCATTTAGCAGAGTTGAGAGGCGAAAATAAAACCCCTTATAAATATAAGTGCATTAAACATCCATTATAGTAATTTTCTTACCAATCTGCTCTGAAATAAAAAGCATACCATAAATGAAGCAGAGCAGCAGATTTATCAGATGGGCAGAACTACCAAATGAATCTATTTCCAGACTGTCTCTTCTATTTGCAAGTACAGTAGAAAGGCAGGACAAAAATGTTCTCATGGACTGGATATATGCAAGGTCAGTGGTAGTACATCAGTATTAGCCAGGTCTTCCTCAGCAGGAGGTCATGCAGACTCCAACATTATGAAAAATCTTCACAAAGCACAGTTGAAGACTGGTATGAACTGTTAAGCCCGGAACAAGGTAACAGACTACATACATGTAAGTTGGATGAACATTAGGTTCAGGTAGATTTATAGCATTCTAGAATTCATGGTTTTATTCATGCTGAGAAGCCTACCTCAGCTTAGAACGCAGAGTCATGACTGCATTAGTGCCATGAGATCAAGGAAAAAAGTTTGAAGTTTCTCTGTACGAGAAACACATCTCAGCAATTCCATTCCAGAATTGTTCTATCAGTAAAAAAGAATTATATCATATCCAACCACTCCTATCAACCTTCATGGCAGGACTTTGAAGATTTCAGTATTGAAAATCGATTTCCTATGCTATTTTTGAAAGGGCTCTGACCATGGGCGATCCTTGGCAGCCCTGCTGCATCCAGGACACTTCCACTGACCAAGGCACACACTACTTGTATTTCTGTTTAAACTTGGATCTTGCCCAATGAAAGGCATGGCTTTCTTCCACTGCAGCCCCATTCGCATTGCCAGGAAAGAGAATTTATACAGAGTAAAGGGACTGGCATTGCTTCTACAATAGACCCAATTGTCTCAGGCTGCCACATTCAGTTAAATGTTTACTTTGTTGCTTCACAATTCAACAGGAAAGAAAGATCAGACAAGCCCTACTGCAGAGCCAAGATGTTGTCATTCATCTATTCACCTCAAGCCAAGATTCCAGTGGGAGACTACTGCTTTTCACTTTTTTTTTTTTCCTTCTCCTCCAGGAGACAGACACCAGGTAGTAAATTAACACTCCAGCAATTCTGCTAGTCTGACTCCACATTCTAGAAAAAACATTAGATGTCAAGAGTATTTTATTGAGATCCTGAAAGAGGAATATTGCCAGGATTTGTTCACCAAGCCTGGCTAATGGAGAAAGATTAATCTCTTGAGACTACGCTTGAATACCATCCTTTTTGGCACACTAGAAAATGAGAGCTAAAGCAAAGACAGAGCCATGAGCATGCAGAGTTTCCTGTAACACAAAACTGCCTGAAGTGGTGAAGACCCTACTCAAAATCAGAGTCCTTCAGAAACTGCACTCTGCCAGCACAAGGCTAAAATAAGAACAACTGTTTAACAGGAATTAGACTGCTATTCTTGACTTTTTATAAACAGATAACCTTCAGTTTTGTTCTCAGTTGATGAAGTATGAATGCACGCCTTCAGACACTTGGCCACCTATGCCATTAAAAATAGCCAAAATCTTCCTTAACCTGTGCATATTTTCTTTCTATGTTCAATTAACACAGGGAAAGAAACAACAGATTACACAATGAAAACCTGTCACAATAGTAATCAAGCTATTCTTGTCAAAAAATATGTATAGGTCAAATAAACATAATGTAATTTTCAACTAATGGCAAAGATGCTCTGAGCCTGTAAAGAAAACATGGATTATTCAGCCCTGGCATGAATAAGTCCTGCTCTGATGAAACTTGGACTGCATTGTTTCTAATGGTCTCAGCAGTCAGATGATTGTTGAGACACTGCCTTGGATGGGGTAGATCATACCCCAGCAGCACCAGTTTCTCTCCACTGATGGCTGAGGAAACCAAGATAACCAGCTCCAAAGCAGAAGTTTATACTTGGACAGGCAAATCCTTCCTGCTTTTTCTCTTCCTGAGCACAGCATGCAGTTCACAGGTTCAACAATAACTCTAGGACCTGAAGAGACTGATGGGCCTGCAGAGTCTGGGAGATTTCAGCTTCCTGAAAGACCATAACCTCAAAACCACAACATCAGACCTTTTCCGGAATACACAGGGAAATCCCAAATTGGAGAGGAGGAAGGGAAGTTTGGGAATGACAAAAAAAACACCACCACAGCTAGTGGAGCAGATGGGTATTAACCAAACCTTCCACCTTCTGAGCTGCTCACACAAAGTAAACAGTACTTGTTCCATAGCTGGTTAAAAACATAGGATAAGCAACGTGTACACTCTTCCAAGACGACAAGCACGTATCCGGCCCCCAGACTCCTTAAAGAAACTACAAAATCTATTACTGACCTAAGGCAGCAGCAGGATTTGACTGGAGAAGCACAGATTTCTTGAAAACTGTCCAGTCTATAAACAGTCAGCCACATAACTCAGTGATGCACAGAGAATCCCTGGAGATGATTCATAATTCCTCCTCACAAAGCTGACGGGAACATTCCTGGGCCAGCTATTCCAGCCACAAGTACTCTTCCAGTTACTGGATAAGAGCTTTGTCATTCACAGCAACCCATAGTTGTAGTAGAGTTGTAGTAGTCAGTAGACAACCCAGAGTTGTAGTAGTCAGTAGAGTCCTGACTCCTCTAAGTGACTAAGCAAAGATCAGGTTTTTACAGACCAGACCTGATCAGACAGACTAGGCTTTTCACTTCAAAATGGTCAGAAGTCTTCAAGTAATCTTCAAGTTCATATATGCGTGTGGGTATATTTTGTCAAGTCAGTAGGATTTTCATTCCCAAGTTAATACTGTTATGTAAGCAAAGAAAACATTTTCCTGTACAAACTATCTTATATCACATACTATCCTAGCCAAACAGCATTTTAACACCACCACTGATAACTTGCAAATGGGTAATAGGATACAGATATTACAGATATACAATATTACTGTATTCCATTCTAATCCCTCCAAATCACTCTGAGTTTTATTTTGTAACTGAGATGCGACAGGGCTATTACGGTACTGCATTCATAAATTCATAATATGTAAAAAAAGCACTGACCTCCTGTCACAGAGATAATACAAACAGATTTATAATTTTGGTCACAGTGTCACCACAGATAATGCACAACACAAAAGATATTTCATTTCTCTTCAGAATGACTCAGATAAGACCGTGACACAATAAAAAATTTGTCAGCAAGATTTCTTGGAACACTGGATATCTGCCATTTTACTCCAGAACTGCATGTATCTCAGTCTCTTGGCTAACACAGAATTTAAACAGGAACATCCACAGTGGTTTTTAGAAGATACTATCATATTTTATTTTAAAAGCCACAGGGAAGAGCCCTCTGCTTCATATACTTATACGTGTGTTTCATTTGGCTGACTGTAAATACAGCTTTTCTGAGCTGAATGTTACAGCTTGATGACACCAAGTAAACAGTAATGACTCATACTCTCACGAAAACAGGTGGTCAGAAATGAGCTGTGCTCCATTAGGACACTGCCTCTCACCTTTTGAACCTTCTGAGAAGGAAAATTCGAGAGCATGCAGGAGCAGAAGCACAAACATCAAATATATTTTGTAAAGAGCCTGAAGAAACCCCATCTTTGCAGAGCACAGAGATCTCATGCTCATCTTACAGAGCAGACACCATTAAAATGAACAGTGCAGTGGGGACCCCACTTCTAGCTCTCTGTAACACTCAGCATGGAAATTCAGGCTCTGATCCAAAGCCCAGGTGTGCAGCCTGAACTGTGTTGTGCTGAGTCTGCTGTTAAGACATAAGAAAGTGTACAAGCTTTACAAGGTCAAATTGTGGACAAAGGTGTAATAATTGAGTCATGAAGAACAGTCCAATGATTCAAGGAAAGAAATACTGACATAAAAAGGTAACACAAAGCCAAAAAAAATCTAACAAGAGAGCAAAGAAATTTCAGGTTTTGTACAAATTCTACTCTCTGTGAGGTCCCAGTGCTCCCAGTAGATGTTCATGCAACTGCTCTTCTCCTTTGATTACAATTCACTGGTATTCTACCACAGTCTGAGAAAAGCACTGGCATGGAAATTATTGCCATACATCTTCCTTTACAGTCCTTCACATGATTCATAAGCAATTATTTAAAAGTCATAAAATTGTTCATCTATGGGGATGAGTCAGAGAATTAGGAAGTGACTCATATTCCAGACTATCTATGTGGACCTCTGAGTCTTTTGTCAGGACTCCTTCAAGACCAAAACTGTTTCTAAGACTGATTGCTTTGTGACACAAGCACCATTGTCAACAGATTAAAAATATATTGTAAGACGGAGAGAGGTGAGGCTCAGCATGCTGAAGACAAACACACACACTGTTTCACTGGCCATATTTACTTTTATACATACATGTTGGACATACTTCCAACAGCCTATTGCCAAATACTTGAATGCAAATAACAGGAATCAGATGTTAGGACAGTAAATAAACCCCCACACTGTTATGTTTACAAGCATAAACACTCATAATTATTTACTACAAAAATCAATATTATCCACCACTTGGTAACACCTAGGAATGAATATGGCAAAATATTTTTAAAATACTACCTACACCTCGTAAAGGGCTTTCAGGCACCTTATGAGCTCGGTTTGGGGTTTTGTTCTGGTTTTGTTTGGTTTTATGTTCAGTTGGTTGGTTTGGGTTTTTGTTTGTTTGAGGTTTTTTATTTGCTTTTTTTTCCCCTCAAATTTAACTGAGTACTCATAAAGGCATACCTATGTTAAACATCTTTCTGGATGCTAAGTACTGCTATAAAGTGAACATCATCCAAATAGCATATAATTCCTAGACATATGCTGCAGTTATTTACTGCAGTGCACACTCTAAGCAAGCTATGAGTCAATTTCATATTTCCTAGAGCTTTACTCCTGTTCAGTCTTTAATGCCTGTTCTTTATAGTAAGTGGTTTGTGATAGTATGTAGATGGAATCTGGAAATGAAAGGCTGTTCCTCAATTAGAGCTATGCTGTGTGCTGAGAAGTTAATTTTATTACTCATGCATTCACAGAAGAGGCCAGAAGGACACGGGCACAACTATAAAACAGATTCTGTAGTGGTTTTCATACGGGGATTACTTCTTATCAGCAGCAAGGAAATGCTTTATTAATCTGTCAGAAACCATTAAGGGACCATTCACCTCTGCTATGATAAATCAGAGTAAAACTACACTTGAATTAATTTTTCAGATTGTAAAAAGATAATTAGGAACCACAGAGGGGAAATGTAGTGCTCCAAATCCTGAAGTTTGTGGAATCTAGGTTCATACTATAATAGTATTACACACAGCATGTTTTTACTTACCTTTGGTAACCACAGCATGATGGCAGTAAATTGTGACGGTCTTAATAAAATACCCTGGTGTTTAATAGCATAACAGCCAAGTCTGGTTACACTTTTGGCACAAATCGACAGAAAACGTCTGTTTTAAAAAGTAGGTTCTACAATTACAACTATATATGAGGGATTAGCAATGCCTTTGAAATATACCTTCATACTCTCATAGGCATGTTTGCAGCTGGAGGCAAACTGAACTTAAAATAAGCAATGTGCGTTGGAGTACACATTGTGACATAGAAAATACCAACCATCTTGTCAATCAGCTCTTCAGAAATTAAAGAGATCGTAGAAAAGCCGTCCCTTAGCATTTGTGGTTTGCAGCAACCAATAGCCCAAAGCATTAGGCTCAAAATGAACCAACAGGAAAGGGAACGCTTAAGCAGTCCCAACACATTGAGTCCTGCACACCACAGTGCGGTGCTAGAGACCGAGACTGGCTTGGCCTTCACTCCCAGGCAATTCTGCAGAACTTGCAGTCAAGACTAGAACAGAGCCTGTTCACCCACACTGCCATCACCCTTACCTGAGAAACGCATCTGATGCTTCACTCCGCGTTGCCCATCCCATGAGCTCTGTACCTGAACAGAAGTGTGTTCATACACCTGCAGAAATTCAAAGGGAAGAACTTTTAAGCTCTGTCCAATAATAATGGTTATCAGTTTGCTCTTCACAATGAAATTCCCAAAAAGAAGCCAGGAGTTTCACTGAGGTAGCAAGAACACAGAAATGTAGAGGCTGATTCTCAACTGCCTATGTAAAGTTCAAAGTAATTTCTTGCTAACCTTGCCTCTTTAAAAACTTTCTAAACATAATTTGGGACTGCATTTTAAGTTGACCACAGGAAGCACAAAACAGGAAAGTCCAGGAGAAGCCTTGTCTTCCCCTCAGGCCCTTCCTGTACTAGTGACAAAAGCATAATGCAAAATTGCTGCAAAAATGTTTCATGTTTAGGTTATTATCTTCCTTTTAGGCAAGAATTATTTGTTCATCAAAAATCATAGCCTTGAAGCAACAATGCCTACCTCTGCGCCACTGTGTCTGGTCACACTGCGAGCTTTTGGGAACGTGTCTCTGATAAACAAAGTTAAGGAGTAAACTCAGAGAATGAACCAGAAAATAAAGTCTGAGAATGATCCAAACCAAACCAAAGCTCTTTATTTTTCCTCCTCCTCTTCAAGCACACTCAGTGCTTAACAGTCATTTGATATGCTAGGTCACCCTTTGCTGAAAGTATATTACCTATGCTCCTCTCCACTAGCTAATGGAAGAAAAAGGTCAATGGTCCCTGTAGGGAGAAAGTAGACAATTCAAGCATTCCCACACTAAAAACAGACATCACAAACAATTGAAAAAGTCACAAATTGTTCCCTGATATCCACATTTATGCAATATCCCCAATCACAATGTTAACAGTGAATTCTCTCTTCCTGCTTAGACAGCTAGGCGATAAATGCAAGAATATACAAAAGACAAAACGTTCACAAAAACTTTTTCACAAGTATTAATCTCTTTTTCTCTTCCTATGCTGTCTACAAGGTAGCCTAAAGAGCCTTTTTTAAAACTCTGTTTAAACAAAGTCTGTAACAGTTAGGCTCAGTCTCAATGTGTGTTTGCTCCAGCCATGACTTGACCCTACACTGAAGTAAGAGTTTGGCACGTGCTAGCAATTCATTTTCCATCTCTGCTTCATTGCCATAGACAAAAAGGGAGTATGTGCACCACCAGCTAGACACATCATGCTCTATTTTGACCTGGATGACTGGAGAAGCAGGATTTCGTGGTTACAAAATAAGTACTATCCCCC
>VXAY01001875.1:50965-69096 GCA_013399855.1 Oxyruncus cristatus
CCCCCCGCCAGAGATTTTCCATTTGAGACTCACAGACTCACCTGCAAGCACTGCTGTCCTCCTCTGCCTCTGGGAAAGGAGATAAATCTTATCAAGAAGTAATTAGAACAGAGAGCAAACTGTTGTCAGCTGAGCCAATGCAGGTATACCCTGTTATAGTTCCCTCTCTTACCACTGCCTACTTACCAAATCAACTGACCAAATGAGTCAGTTGTTGCAACAAAATGATGTAATGCATAAAAACTTTGAACTAGTAACCTCCAATATTCTTTGAATGCTCTGGAATAACCCCTGCATTAGTCAGGGAGCATCAAGTACAGGCTGCCACTGCCTTGGTGAGTCACAACAAAAGAAACTTGGCATGTTTGTGTAACCCTCCTCCTCATGTTCTTCCATGAAAAGGCAGTGTCTCCCAAACTGAGCACATAATACAAGCACATCTACGAAGCTGTCTACATTCCTACTAGATCCTGTCAATGACACTGGGGCAATGTGTGCCCCAATCAACAAGTGCTCCTGATCTGTGCTCCTCTGTGTTTACATACATCTATCCATTAAAACAGATGCATTCTGCACTGGATATTTATCCAGCTAACCTTCACCTGAAGACAATTTGAGTGTCTAAGTCAAGCAGTCTAGTCTTATGTTTCCTGTAGACGCTTTGCATCCGCAGAATTAATTTCCAATCCCTCATGAAATCCACCGAATTACGAACAGCACTTTTCCAATTATGCAGCCTTCACTGGCCTAGACAGGCCTTCTGTAAAAAGGCAAACTTCAAAACCTACCAACTTGAGAGATGTTTCTGAAAGCTGCTCCTTCAAGTACTAGGCACCATGGATTAACAGCAGAAGCTGAAGCTGCTTCTACCACTGCTTCAAAACCACAAATATTAGCAAAGAACTGTTAATTCTACCCCATCTTCTTTCTTTCCAATTATTCTTCCTATTTAGCTCCAGTTCCAAACTGAATGGAGAATTCAAGGTATATTGCAGACAGCAAATGACTTACCACTTGCATTTTGAAATGGAGAAGCATCTTCTTCCTCCTTCACATCATGGTTAGTCTACCAAAAGCAGAAAAGCCTTCTCTGGACCCAAGAATATGCCTCTTTTCTTCTCCATACAAAACGTAATGAGATTTTAAACATCTAATTACTAAAAATTTTAACTTAAAATTGCAAGCAGCTTTCATAAAAGATGCCTGGCAGAAAACACCTTAGTATTTGCTGAATTCAAACATAAACATGCATTTACTTATTTTAAAGCTAAATACTTGAAAGCTGACAAGACCAGGATGCAAGACAAGCTGTGCTGTTTTACTCACCAGCTCCAGTAAGCCCAGAGAGTTACCTTCTCAACAACACAGGCACAGATGTCTTAGATCTGGCGTGGAAATGAAAGGAATTAGCATGTTCAATCAAGAAAAAGTACCTGCTGTTATCAATGCAGCTGGGCAATCGTGCGTATTTGGACAGCAGACCTGGATTAATGCTTCTCTAGCTTCTACAATTTATACAGTTACATCAGAGTGCTCAAGAAGCTTAAATAAAAAAAGAACAAATGGGTAAAAATCTCAGTTTCTTACCCTACTGAACAAAGCACCCTCACTAGAGCACTGCACGTGCTCTTTCAGATAGGCAGTGACATCTGGGCTGAGACATCAGTGGTTCTCAACATCCTCTCAGTCACATGAGTGAACCTACAGCTTCTACAAAGCCCTAATATCTGGAGTTTGCAACAAGGCTGTGGGAGAAGACTAACAAGAGAGAAGGGCAAACAGCTGACCTATGAATTCTCCTCTGATCACTGGGCCATTTGCATCACCTCCTGCTCAGACAGGACAACTCTAAGGTCTCCATCACTGATCATCTCCAATTTTTGCTCTGTGTTTGTGTAAATCTATTTCTTTTCAGCAGCAGCTTTGTGGACTTCCATTTTCTTATCCTTAAGGATGCAGACGGTTAGCCTGACAGCGTTACAGCTTCATAAAAATCAGCTCAGGATCTTTGCACTGCTTGTCCTTTATCGGCATGAATGCAATTTAGGAAGCATTGGAGGAGGCAAATATTAGAAGTACACCTTGCCATGTCAACTTTCAACAAAACAACAGATGACACATTAACCTCACACTGACTACTCCTTACAGAACTTCTCCATTTCCTTAGTCTCTTAGCTCGGTAAGAAGCAGAAATGGTTTGTCACCAGAACCACTAGTCGCTCAGTAACTGTTCCAGCTTTCCCTCTCAGCATTCCAAGCAGAGGAATCACCCACAAAGGGTTTTTTTCCTTTTCTTCTGATTAACACACTCAGATACAAGTTTGCACATGGCATGCACTGCACATATTTTCGTATGATACGAAGCACCTGGCAAGCAGAGGCTGGAGTGACGGAAATCACCTTACTGATTCTATGGAAGACTAACTACAAAAGAGTCCACGACGTAAGGACATTTATGAAATTTAACACATTCATCACATCAAGGGAAAGCTGCAAAGTAAATTTGAACTGCCTGCTGTGACAGCTCCAGAAGTTTTGTGCTGAGCCCAATGCAAATAACTGCTCTAACTTCCTAACAGCACCACAAGGAATAATGGCAGTAATTGCATAAGAATAGAAGGAGGTAGTCTCTCCATTGCTAGTAGCAATACAGGAGTAGATATACTGGACCAAAAAAAAGGATCCATCTATTTCTGTGTCTTGCCTAAGGGAGATCTCAATACTAACTTCCTTAAAGAAGGATGTAAAAAAAAAAAAAAAAAAGTCCTACAGGTAATAGGTAACGTAAATGTTTATGTTAGAATTCAGCAAATACTAAGCTGTTTTCTTTCCTCACAGAGAGAGAGCTAACCTGGTTATCAAACTTCCTTTGTGCAATTCCCCATCACTTTCAGCCAAAAAGGCCAACACCCACTGTACTCTAAGTGATCCCCCTGGCTCCAGTGCCTCTCTCTGATCTGGAAAAATCACCACCACCACTTACACCAGAGCCTCTTAACAGTCCAATTCCCACTTCATAACCTGGGCCAATGTCTGAGGTAGTAGTTTTACCACTGGGAAAAATTAATCTTTCAGCAAGGACAATCAACAGGTGACCACAGGAGAGGACTGCTGGTGAGACAGCATCAATCATAACTGGAAATTTCAGTACTTAGGAAATTCTCTAATGCGAGTTTTAGAGAACAGCTTCTCTCCACTATAGGTAAGATACAAGCTGCCCTCCTATCCACAAAAGGCTTACCTGTACTGAAGGAAATTTCTCTAACTACTTGTAATGGTGCTTTAAATACATGGTACTGAAAGAGCCTAGCCAAATGAAAGTAAGAATTGCGAGTCACAGGTAGTATAAGACTGAAGTAATCCTTTGCAAAAGACTGTGGGCAGACTGCTCAGGACTCCTACCAACACAAAGCACCTGTGGACTGTCCCTTCTGATAGAACTGGAGCCAGTGAGGGTCCTCAGAAGGCTGGCAGTGCCCTGGAACCCATCTAAGCCAAATTTGCAGCAGCCTTGAAGAATTCATATGGCATGATCTCTCTCACTCAGTTAAACACAGATGAAGTACAACTGCATTTTCCCTGTTTCCATAGAAAAGCTGCACTGAAGGTGACACCTAGGCTCTGCTTTTCTCTCAGTTTTGTTTTGCAGTCTAGTTTCTTCAGAGACATCGGCCAGATCTAACATACTTAAGAAGACGAGTAGCTTCTTCTGAATCCTATCCAACCTGAAATACCGGCTTTGTTGGCCAGAGGCCCAGGTGAGGTTGTAACTTTGACACTACACTACGTGCAGTATTGTGGCTTAACCTTTTCCCTCCCAGATTGCCAGAATGCATTTCAGCTCTTCTGACATCTCAGCAACAAAGATCACTTCATATGCAGCTTTTTATTTCACTTTCCATTTGAGCATGCCTAACGCACTGCTCTGCAGCAACTACAACCAGCCCAGTCCCTTCCAAACTCTGAGTCAAATGCTGGGTTGTGTCTTGCAAGCGCTCAGTCTCCCCAGCATCCCCCGGGCCAGAGGCTACTGTGCCAAGAGCCTGCAACCTGTGTTGCAGGGAAGGGGCTTGGCACCACTCTCACCTTCGGCCAACTGCTGCTCTGTTCCACCCTTACCGACTCAACCTCAAACAACAGCCAAGTGAACGATGTCCTTTTCTCTCCAACTATTTATCCAAATAAGAGTCTGCAGAAATCCAGAATCCAGGTTGTTTGAACAGACTTATTTTAAGACAGAGAATCCTACAACTTCGTGGTAACTTGAGATGTTTATAAATATTTCTTCAGCCATGCCACAGCTAGTTGACTAAAAAAAAAAAAAAAAGTTAAACTAAGTGTTCAAACAAATTCCTGGGACACATTATCAACAGCTGGGTCTGGCAGTTGGTGAAACTCATTGTCTTTACACACAGCAGCTGTTCAGGAGTTTCTGCCCTTAGCTCCTTATTTGGGAAGACATTTTCTTCCTGTATTTGGGAAGAAATTTTAAGAGGGTTTCATCTGCCATAAAAAACCCTTAAATAATATATACAATTCCTCACACTAGCATTTTTAAAAGGGAACTTTTGAAAAGTTAAACATTGTGTTGGTTTTAAGTATCATAGAAGCAAACAATGCACATGTATTCCGGGTAGGGTCACATCTGGAAAAATTAAATTTGAGCAGGCTGGACAAAGGTGCTTCTAAAGCTTTCTGTTTTCCTGTGCTTAGAACAAATTGGATTGCATGACAGTGTACAGTGGGAGAGAACTCAGAAGGTCTCTAGTCCAACATCCTTCTTCTGGAAGGATCACCAGCTATTAGGTCAGAACAAGTTGCTCAGGGCTTAATTCAGTTTGGTCTTTAAACCCTCCAAGTTGCGCAGGGACTGCACAACCCCTCTGAGCTGCCGGTTCTAATGCTGGACTGCTTCACTGTGAGTAAGTCCCCCCTTTTTACACACACCTAGCTGCTGCTGATAAAATGGTCTTTTCAACCACAGAAATTCTTCTGACAATTTCCTCCTTTAGTTTTCTAACTTTCATAGTGGCATACTCATCTTCTCAAACCCCTGCTCTCGTCTGACTCTTACTTGCCTCCTCATTCCTTTTGCTCGCCCTTGACTTCTCACCTTCAACACAGCATGCCCTACACTTCAAACAGCTTTCTGCCTTTTGCCTAGAGACCCTCCTGCAATTTCGTGCCCTCATTCTCTCCTCAGTTTACTCCTTAAAACTTCTCAGCAATAAGGGTGCCTGGAGGTGCATGCAAAGACAGATCCCATGTCACCTTTTCTGCTCGAATTCCTTGGTGCAAGATGAAGGATGCCCAGGACTTTTCCACTCTGCAGGTAACTGCATCCATAAGCAGAACTGGAGTCTCTTCTTTCTCATTCCAAAGCATTCCCCAGGGTGTCACAAAAAATCTCTCATAAGCAGACACCATGAACAGCAAATGCCTTGTTTTCAGCTCCTGCCCTGGAGACTACCAGACATAGCACTGCAGATGAAGTCACAACTTCTACTGTGAGACAATACTACCACGACTCACATGGCATGTGCTAATTTCTACAGAACTTTGGGCAGATGGCAGATGTACTCCAGCTGCGTAAGCCATCCTGAAGGAATTCCCAGTGAATTCAGAGTAACGTGAGGAAAGTCCTGACAGACTGCTTCCCCACCCCCACCCAAGGGGAAAAGGATTTCAAGGACAACAAAAAAGATCATAGACTGGGATATCCCAGCTACCTTGACTACAGCAGTCAAATCTTACTTCAGGTGACTCAGAGTTACTCAGTTATCAGGACAAACTATCAAGTCAACCCTTTCACTTTGACACCAAGAAATAATGACTCTCATGACACTTCTTCCTGCTCACTCACTTGCCAAATAACCTTGTTGATATCTTCTTTATAAAATAAATGCAAGCTGCCAGAACCTGATGTACAAGCAAGCTGCTCAAGCTTCTCTCAAGTATGGATAGCAATGGAACAGTTCCAGTAATTTCCAAGAAACTGTAAATTCAAGTTATTAAATACGCTTAACATAATTTTTATGGCATAGAATATTCTTAGACATCGCCATCTTAAAAAAAGCAAAGTGGCTTCTGAAAATGTCATATAGCAAAAATACCTTGAGAATCACAGCATTCTGGAGCTCTGACGCAAGATACAAAGCCCTGCTCCATAGTCTGGCCCAGCCACCTGGTATTGAAGTGAATTACAGACCAATAGAGGTGGATGGAGACTTCCGCTATTCATGCAACATCAGAGAGTCAAAGGGAAAGCTTAAAATAAGCTCACTTAACTAGGCTGAGTCTAATTTGTCCTAACAATGCATGGCAATTTCAAATCATGTATTGAAGGGCACTAGGAGATGTGTCAGGCACTACCAGCAATTCCTTAGCAAGCAAACAGGTAGGGAAGGTTCTATCCCTCAGACACTTGCCAATTTTATTCTTCCTGAGCACCCTACAGTAGGGCTGCCTACTCAAAAACCAGTTTAACCCTACCTGGCAATGTGCTCTAATGTTCTACTGTAAATTTTGTTTTACGACGAACATGATTTGTTTTATATAATACAGAACATCTTACTCAATTCCATATCTTGTGTACTGCTACCAACAGAAGCCAGTAGCAAACATGGAAGTAAAACACACTAGAAATGGGGCAGAAAAACCTTCACCTTTTGTCCACCATCTGTTAGGGATTCAGCAGTTGGCTCTAGTGATCTGCCACAGATGGTAGGCTTCCATGCTCCAGGCCCTCTTCCTCCTCCTCCTTCCTTGGACACAGAGACACAGGCCATGCTGGGCCAGTCCCTCAGAGCCACCCGTGAGCTCACCCTGCCCTGAAGGGGCACCTTTGTAGGTGACTTCACTGAAACACACGCTGCTTAAAGCCACGCGTTCCTTAGACTGTGTGTTTTAAAATAACCCATAATCAACTCATTCTAAGAACCTCCAAGCCTTAAATCATACAGCCCATCCTCCACCAACTCCTGAAAATTTGCTCAGAAAGAAAAGTAAAAAGTCTGGAAACATCTGCCTTGCTGACTGTTGAAATCTGCCAGCCATGGTCCCGCTCAGCACTTGAGAAGCCCTGGGGCCCCACCCCAGCAGAGGGAACAGCACACTGTACTTCAAAGTAATCAGCTGGCTGCTCCCACTAGCACAAGCATATACTTTTATGCTTGAAGGAGTTGAACAAAAAAGTAAATAAATTAATTTTATTTCCTTCCAACCAATTACACAGTAATTACAAACAAGCAATGGCTGTTGCCATTTCTCAGAGAAAATTCTGTAAAAGCAAAACTGTACATCAAAACTATCAGTGTACATCAACTTGATAGGAACTGTGTTAACATTTTAAAGTCAATACACTGACTACATTGACTACTCTACATTGCAGAGAAAGTAATTCCTACGGGCTCTGCTTGCTTTAGGAAGCAGAGGAGCTTCAGTGCAGATAACATAAGCCAGGCCTATGAAATGCTGAACTTAGAACTAGCAGTTACAACTCAGAAAAGAGACAGCCAAGTCATGCCCAACAGCCCTACATCAGTGGCTCAAGTTGGGGTAGTGGCCAAAAACAGACAAGAAAAAGTAGAAGGATACAGTGGCTCTGGTCTCTGCACCAAGGCCAATGCAGAGAGAAAGGTAACTACAACAATGAAAGGAACAGGAGCTCGTGAAGAGAGACCAACAGGGCCGTGATTTCTATCAGGAGCAGAGAAAGGGTACAGGAGACTGGAAGGATTATGAGCCAGGTTAACAAAACTCATAAAGGTGTTAAACAAGCTGAATGTGCAGCTCTCACCATGTGTAATTTGCCAGACCCTGTAACTGGAGAAGCAGGGGCTCCTGCAGAAAATAGCAGCAAATTGGGTTAGAGCAGATAAAAGAAAAGACTTCTTTACACTGTGAGCAGGAAACTCAGAGATCCTGCTACCACCACCAGCAGCTGTGGAGGCAGCCACACTCATCAGGTTCAAAATGGGACCAGACAAATGCATGGAAAAACTGATCTGTAACCAGAAAATACAGGACCAGGTAGGGACAGCTGTGGCTCCTGGGGGAGCACAGGAGGACTGGACCACAAAAGCAACTCGGCTTCAAGCTTTCCTCAAAGTAGACTTTCCTATTGCTCCCACAGGAGTTTGATTACTGGTCTAGATGGACTGTTGGTCTGACCCATAAGGGCATTTCTCATGTTATGTTTATTCCCAGACAGAAATCTCTTGGCTTTCATTGGATTCACAGCCAAACAGAAGACTCATATTCAGAACTTCAGTTAGTGCACTGTCTCTATACTCACACAAGATTCAGAACGGATGTTACTTTCATTACACATCTTTCTGGATTATCTTCCTTTTCCACTGAAATGTGGGCTGCGTTTTGGGAGCCAGCCAGCTGACTTAGGAGACAATGCTGCTGAACTGCTGTCAGCTGCTGCACTGGAACACAATACCATCTGACAGACAAGAAAAACAATTCTTAACATACTTACCACAACCACTGTGCCAGAGGTTAGAATCAGCATTAGTTGTGTATGTTAGGCAAGTAAATAAGTAAATACTCGTATATGCAGCAAGCAGCTTGGGAAAAAGACAAAGTAACATATTTACAGAGTAATGTGCCACCAGCCCTCTGCATGTGAGCATTTCTGCGCATGATGCTTATTTTCAAAGTTATAAAAAGAGTAGTTAAGAGAAACCATTAACCCACCAGCAAAAAACCTGCCCTCCGTGTAAACCTAACATCCTCCATCAATATACAGACAGCATCTTTCCCTGCTAGAGTGTGGAAAAGTAAAGTAACTTGGAAAAAAGGCCTGTATTACTAGAAATCATTTAAGAGCAAAAACTTCATGGAGGCTTTACTTTGAAACTATTGGTTCCAACAAGACCAGAATACCTGGGAAATCACACCAGAATTAGAAACTGCCTGCATGCCAAGTCTGAGATTGAGTCACATACCTTTCCTTCCTCAAAAGACTATTTTGATAGCTTATTTAGAGCTTATTTACAGGTTTACAGGTCATTTTTTAACTTGTCAAAACATATGCCAAGCATGTGTGCAGCAGCCAGATAACTTATAATTTAAGTAATTTCTGAAAACAACATGCAGAAACAAACATTTAATACAGATGATTATCACTTATCCTTTGATTTTGGCTTCATGCTACTATCTTTGCATCACTATATTTAATTACACTCCATATTTCCTTCATGATTCATCATTGCATAACAAACCTGATAGCCACTTTATGGGTGTGTTGCAGGTTTGCACAATTAACTGAGTCTATTGAGCTGGAAATGACGATTTGTATTAACTGAAAAGATCATGTGGCTGCATAGTTTGTGGGTGTTGGTTTATTAGAATGGAAAGTGCCAATTAGAGAAGGAAAAAACAAAGACAAACTCATTATATTTTAAAGAGAAGTATCTATGACTTCCTGGAAATGCTAAAGTTTATCAGGGACAGGATTCCCAGGTGCTAAATTACAAAGAAAATTATTTTTCCTCTGTTCATGAGCACGTAGGAATGGCAAAGGAGGAAGTGCAAGCAATGGAGAGAGAACAAACACACAGCAATCCAGGAACAGGACAAGAGAGGAGTTTCCATGCCAAGGCCACGTCCCTTGCCACCTCCCAGCCCCTGCCCAGCAAAGTCTGCAGCTGGTGTGGGCTGCAGGAGTAGGTCACACAAGCTGCGGCAGGGACTCACTGGGGACTGTGTGCTCTGCCCTGAGCCCAGGAACGCACTCAGCAGATCCCAGGAAGAAGAGAAGACGTTTCCATCAACAAATACCAGCACCCAAACCCACAGTGACCCTGCAGAGGGCGCAAAAGAGTGCGGTTTCAAGATGACAGCAATTTCTAGAGGTGAGGATTTAGGGTTTTGGCCATGTCCCAGGCCACACAGTTGCAGCCTCACCACCTAGACCTTGCCCCACTGCTCTCCCTGCAGAGCTATTTCCAGCCATGTAACAGAAATACTTTTTTTCTCTCCATATTTTAAACTCAACAGCAAATTCAGTTCGATCATACTTTACTGTTCATATCTACTTTCAACAGCTCCACCTCATTACCTCAAATCCTTGCTAAAAATATAAACATCAAATGCCTCCAAGCTGACTAAAGGTTACATATTCGACTAGGACACTCACACTTAGAAGGTGATGCTTGTGACAGAACGAACACCATATAATTTAAGTAATTAAATATGTACTAAAAACTCAAGCTGTTTAGTTGCTCAAAATTCCCATGAATTATTCTACAATGTACTTAAACCCAAGAAATTTCACAGCTTAATTATCCCTTCCGTAAATTTCTTACATTTCAACACAGTAGTATTGAGAGTTTGAAAAAATACTTGATATGGTTCAATGTGGTATACTAAAGGAGGACAAAGTATTTTTCAGTGGAGGTTTTTTTGTGGGGGCAGGGGGAAGAGTGGGGAACCCACAGAATCAGGTTGTTCCCTTAATTTATGTTTTTATGATCTTAGCAATGTTTATGTGAGGTTTGAGGATACTGAACAGCATACCAAGGCACTCAAAAGGTTATGTGTCATGTTTTTCACTCCTAAAAGCAGATTATTATTCCTACAGTATTAATAAATAATGCTTCACCTTTATATCCTTTTTTCTCCCCCACAGACTTCACAGTAGAACCAATACACATAAAATAGCAAGTGCTTGTCATTCTCTCATAAGAATATAGGTATTCAAGTAGCTTATTTTAATGTAATTATGTGCAAAGGTATCTGTCTGTCTGTCAGGATTTCCAGTAACAACCAGTTAATATATCCCCAGCTTTGCTTTTTCCACCCAATTGCACTGGCAACGGATGGAAACTCCAACTGCCGCAAGGTTCAGAAGTATGAACCATGCACAGGAGTTCACTCTGCAGTATTTTCAGTGCCTTGAAACAGGAAACCGTGTGGGTGTTGGGAGCAAGCGCAAGAGTAAGCTTATTTTCTGTCCAAATACATCAGGCTGGTGGGTAAAGTTAGTAAAGCAAACACCAGGGAAAAAAAGGGGGATGCAAGAGATTGCAAAACGGTGTGTAAAAGTTTGAGAATTATTGTGATCACATCAGCTTTTCTCCCTTCTTATATGCTGGCAGCCAAGTGCTGCTATGCACAAGTACAGTTAAGACCTGTCTTGTACACATGCATGCAGATATATGTACAAATTCATATCACATCTGTGTAAGAGCGAAAAGCTATTCTCGTGCCTCAATTTTTGAGATGTCCAATTTGAAATGTTTTGAGGCAACCTTATATTAAAGACATGACCTTAGTTTTTACTCTAAACCTCATAAAGGTTATAGATCACATATATATAATCTTAACTAGAGAAAGGGAACTAGAGACAACTTCTTAAAAGATTTCTAAATAAATATTTAAAATATCTATCAGCTATTTCATTCTAAAACCTGAAACTCGGATATGTTGATTTATCTATCTCCCCAGCAAAATCATTAGGTTCTGTATAGCTTCAGTTCTCAAAAAAATAGTGTTTTATTATTAGGCACAAATATGCACTCAGGTAATTAGCATTAGGCTCTGGAATTAATCATTCATAAACAGACATTAAAACCACTTCAGATTTTGACACCTCCTGTATGGTTACCTGAAAGGGAATGGGTAGCTGAGACACTCCTCTTTTTGGCCTTGTAAATGACTAGAAAAGTTAATTGTTGTCAAGCATCAGAAAGGAAAAGCTTTCCCAAAGAGAGGTAACAAAGTGTAAGTTGCATACTGTGGTGTTAGTTTTTGCATGACTACTTAGGCAAATGAGGGTGGTGTGGATACAATTCTGCTGCACTCCAGAGGTGCTTCTGCAGATCCAAAGATCATCTGTCACTAGTTATTTCAAATGTAGCCTTTATCAACCCTTTAGTAAGATGTTGCTTGCGAAAGCAAACCCAGCAAAAAGCAAAGCAGAGGGTGATCTATGAATAAATCTGTCCATCCTGAGCAGTCCTAAATTGTATCATTATTTGACAGATTAATGTTGCAGTACCTGAGCTGGGACCAAGGCCCCTTTGCAGCTGCACCCCCCCCACTGACACAGTCAAACCAGATTTCCTCACAGGCTCCACCCCAGGTTTCCCACAACAGTGTCTCAGACACCCTGATCCTTAAAACAATTTTATTAACTCTTTAAATTCAACACATTGGCTTTGGCTTGGATACTGACTTCCAAACGACATTAGTTATCTTGTGGCTCTTATCTCTTTCATAAAAATCACAGTTTTTATCTCAAGCAGAATCAAGATGTGCACGGTAGGAGTTAAATTGTGTGCAATCCTTACGTGGTTGTGTTTTATCCTATTTAGGTACTTCCGTTTTGTGATAGCCTGAGAGAGTGAATCTACGTATGAATGTTCAGGTTAAGGAGTCTGGTGGTACTCTCTTCCTCTAGTGATGTATGCGTCATGATAATGAAAACAAATTATGCAGAGAATAAAATTCTTAGTTACGTAAGTCTTGAACATCTATCACCCTAAAGTGAGGGAAATCAACTTGAGCATGTTAATTTGAGGGGAAAAAAGCAACACATACGTGATACATTAGAATTGCTGTAGTCTCACTGAACTGACAGCAAGTTATAGACTGTGATGCAGGGGTTGTAAACTGATGTGCTGGTACACAAGTGGAAGAATCATATTATCTAAATTACAAGCAGTCAAACTTTATGCTTCTGTTCTTATTGTATGGGGCATGCTGTACGGTATATTGTGGTACTTACTGTGGGATAGAGAAGCGTAGGTGTGCAGGGAGGGGGGCAGAGACAATGAGTTTAAGGGTATTCAGAAATTAGCAGTGCAGACTCTTGCATTACGCGGGTTACATACAATGCACAGGTATTATACAACCATAAGACCTGATGCTGAATTTCAGCTTGGAACAGGAGCCATTACTCAGTCTTTGTCTGGATTGTCCCTCTACAAGACTTTAAAGCAATTGGATAATGCTAATTTGCCTCTTAAGCCATCTCTAGAAACTGACACAGATAGCAAATCTTTTATGCTTCAGGCATATGGAAGTGGTTTGTGATGCAAACATATTATCTAAAAGTGGATATACAGCATAGCTTTTGTGAGTTCCAGTCTGTGTACCTTGATTACATCTCTGTCTGAATGCTGCAAATGCCCTTATTCAAAAACTAGTCACAGAGAGCCTGATGAAAGAAAAATCCATTAGGGCTATAGGGAAAGTGTCTTGCATCAGACTTCCGGGGAATTGTGAAAGGATGGTGTCCACTGCTCTAAACATTTATTTCCTTTTTTCCCCATGCTAGGGCAATATTGGGTTAGGTGGAACTTGGGATTTGAGGCAGTATGGCTGCTTTTGGGATACCTCTGTATGTTGCATTCCCTTTCAGATTTCAGTCAGACTCTTCTATTGTTTTCTGTTTACATAACTGGGCATAAAATTCCTTATTTCTGCTTACAAGATCATGTCCTTGTCTCTGTAGATGTATCCCTTTCAGGAAAGAACTATGCTGTTCTTTGAGTTTAGAGACTGCAAAGAAGGGACTAGGGTTAGGAGAGCGCCACAAAACTTTTACAGTGTAAGGATTCCTCAGTTCTGTGAATGAGGAACATGTATACACTTCACTGGTCAGATTTGTATGAATGCAATTGTACCAGCCAGGTATAGGGCAGAATGAGTGTGTTGCATTTCCAGTTTAGCCAGAAGACCCACAGCAGGGAGGAAACTCATGGGTCAGTAAAAGAGGGCTAAATTAGAGGTTAGCATATTAAAGTGTCTAGACAGCAAATACAGACATACTGCAAAATTCAGTCTGTCAGGGAGTGGAGAGTCTAGATTAAAGAACCATTTCAAAGGCATGTTGCCTGGATGGGGTAATCATGTGCTCAGACTTTTACAGCACATAAGCATAAGCCGAGTGAGGGAAGAGATCAAAAAAGGACACAAATATCGACACAGTCTGTAGCAGCTTAGACTGGAATGGAACTCGATAAATTAAAAATAGCTGTTTGTTCACACTTTTGCTTCCCAGAAATGGCCACAGCCACATCTGGTTTTTACCATCCATTCTGTAATATTTGAACGCCTAGCAGAAATGTTACAACTATCCTGCTGCTGCAGAGACACTGTTATGCAGTCCTCCCAAACTGAGTTCATTCTTGCTCTCAGGCATGTGAACTGTGCATGTAAACTGGTCATCAGGAAGCCAAGCTTTAGTGGTGAAATACCCAGAGCTCACTTAGTCCGTTAGACTGTATGCTTGTAGGGCAGTGTCAAGAGGTATTCCACTGGAACAGGATGCTGGGCACATCAGCAGAGGAGCTGACTCAAATCCCAGTCTACCCTGTAGCATCCCATCTCCTTCCTTTACAGAGCCAGAGGGCTTGCTGTCAGCTGACTGGCTCAGCTGTGTTTTTATGCCCTTTAGGCACGATACCTCACACAAGGGTAGTGTTGTGCATAATGAGAGTTTGGGGGAATTTCTTGGAATCTACCCACGTGCAGAGTTAGGGTCTGCAGCACTGCTGAAGTCCCTTTTCATCCTTCACAAGGACAGATATTCTGTTACCTTTGTCTACTACATTTTTTCTTTTTCAGTGTTCTTTTTTGGTTGTGCTCATCTCACTACATAACATGTTGTCTTTGTGACAAAGCTAAGGGGCCTGCCAACTATTTGATGCATTCACACAGTATTTCAGGTTGAGGTGTCTCTTCTTCAAAACAACTAGAGGCTGTGTGAATAGTATAGCATAGTGCTCCACTTGAGCTGTTACACCCTACCTCATAGGGGCCTCTGAACTGGTCCTTCCACAACGTAAAGTTTATTAATTACTTAGCAAAGACACCAAGGTAATGTAATTAAATTAGATCAGATAGGCTGGCTGTGGAAGGAGCCAGTCCTAGGTGATTTGATGTACTGCAGGTGATTTGTAGATCCTACTGCTGAGGCCCTATGCCCACTGAGTCAATCTCCATGCACACCGTGTTGCATTGCCAAACCTTGTTTGTCAGGACCAAACAGGAACTCTTGAAAAATAACTAAATATTGTCCGCATCTATAGCTGTTGTGTATTTGTATTGGTAAGCCTAGAAGTCATCGGTCTTTTCCAGTCATAATTGGATGGTAGGCTTCACCAGGATTGGAAAGAACGGTAGCAGTCAGCTCCTTGTATCTTTGTGCCTTTTGCTGTGGCTTGCTCTATCACTTTTAGCTAAAGGTAAAATGCTATAGCCTGTTCTTTTGATAAAATTTTTTATAGAGTATGTTAAGAAAACTTCCCTGTCTGACCATCCAGGAGCCACTCTGGCAGCCACACTCGCACCACCTGAGCTGGGACCAAGGGCCCTTAGCATCTTTTAATACTACCTGAACTGGATTTTTTTAGCAAACTTGTTATTAACTACTATTAATCAATCAGAGTGTCCAAGATTACTTAGAAGTTAGTCTTTGGGACACTTAGCAAATTGCAAAAAGTGGTTTACACGTGCCTACAGAACCGTGAGGTGGTTGCAAAGAAAGGTGAGAAATGGGAATGTAACTATTGGTGCAGAATTCAATTTCCTCTGTCCTCAACTCAGAACAGAAACTATTGTGACACCGTTACCAAACATTTTTATCAGTAGAACAATGAAAAACTTAAGGCAGTGGGATTTTAGTGGAAAAAAGGCCATAGGTAAAGCTATTTAACAGTAAGAGAGAAAGTTCATGTGCAAGTAATGGTATGGAATTTAACTCCTAAATTATCTAATGGAATAAACTCTGGACTGCTGATAGAAGTACAGGGACCATTGGGTAACATCTGCAGGGAATGCCAGAAAGACCTCTTCCTGGATCAAAAATTCTCAGACATAAATAAGTAAAAAAGCCAAACATCTATTGTTCCTCTTGTTCCACCATGGAGGCACTGCAGGAGTTTGTCCTACTGAAGTCAAATCAACACTCTGTGAAACACATTTTTAAGACAACTTTGTCCTTTATATCTATTCATTATAACATCTAGGGCTATTTGCACTATCAGTGTGTATGTACATCAACAGACCAGAATCAAAAAAAAAAAAAAGAAAAAAGGATTACTGTCTCCTAAACACATATACGCAAACAGGACAATTTAAACTTAAGATAAGCATGCACAGCTTATCCACAGAAACAATTAGTCACAGTCTTCAAGTCCAGATCAACAGAAGTACAGCAAAGTACCTGGAAGAAGTCTTCGAGCACGTACAGTTCGGCGCAAGCCACCATCACCAGCATGTGCCCAGAATAAAACCACAGTGAAGTCTCACCATTAGTTAACAGTGTGCCCCAACTCATCAAAACCACAAACCTGCACTTGTCTGCTCTCCTCCTTCCTTTTGATGGCTTCCACCTCCCCTTACATTCTTTTCACTTTATCTCATCTGCATAATATGTCCAGTCAACTTTAGAGGACCTCTTTATCATTTCTCACCTCCAAAACCTCTCCTGGTTTATAGTTCTACCCTTTCTTCTCACATCACCTTTATTTTTACAAAGCTACAACAGTATTTATAGAAATACGCAGTAGGAAATCTTACTGTCCCTAAGAACAAGGGCAGATGGGAGCCTTTCACCAGAGGTCAACAGAAACCCTAAAAGAAAAAACAGAAGTCAACTGCAAACACACACCACATCATGCAGTGAAATCAGTCATTTTTCTGTTTTAAAGTATCAATTAACTATTCCAGTTCAAAGAATACAGGTAGCAGACATTCTGTTAATCCTAGCGTTAGCAACTCTCAGAGCTTTAAGAGTCCTATATTGATATGTCCTTGTCCAACAAAGAAATGAGTGTGCCATATAGCAAAACTAATCAAAGTTCATATTGTTTATGCTGTAATGAACAGTATCATCTGTAAATGCTCACAAAACAGTCTTTAAACAGCAGCTTCACTGAGAATCCTACTGTTCTAAGCACGGTTTACCATGACGAATGCTAAGTCTAGACACAAAATACTCCATCAAATCTGTGACAGCCCACCTACAACTATTCAAGATGCCAAATAAACCATTACACATGAAGATGGACTTATTTCAACACAAATTCGTCCATTTCAGGGAAACTGACGTTCACAGCAGCAATTCCTACAACAGTGAAAGCTTTTGTGTTTTCTCTCCTTCTGGCGACACTGACTCCCACTGGGACAGTGAGTGCAAAATACTCGGTCACCACACGCGTGGGCAAGGCCTGGCCCCGCCTCAGCGCCCGGACGGAGCCGCGGTTACGGGACAAAGCGCTGCAGCTCCGATGAGAAGCGGTGGAGCCTCGGCCGCACCTCCCTCACAGTCCCCGCCCCGCGACCGCCCGTGCGGGCCGGGCCAGGCCGGGCCAGCGAGCGCTCCCTGCTGCCCGCGCCGGACCATTTTCCGCGGAACAGCTCGCAAGGCTCGTGGGGTTTCCCGCAGAGCAGCAGATGAGCGCGGGTGAGCTACCCTGACACCTACGCTGGGAACGGGGCCCTGACAGGCCAGGGTCGCAACAGAACCAAGTAACTGCCGCCATCCCCCAGGACACAGGGACCCAGTGACATACGGAGGCAGCGGGCAGTTCCCCTGAGAGATCGACCAGGGAAAGCCAAGCAGAGAGCCAAGGCAGGAAGGACTCCGCTCGCTCGGTGTAGAAGCCGCCGCAGGGACAGCGCTGCCACAGCAGCCTCTGCTGGGCGGGCGCTGCCGCCCCGCCACCCGCCGCTCTGAGGGACCGAGCGCGAGCTTCTGGGCTCGCCGCGGTCCCCAGAAGTTCTCCAGCCCCACGCGGAGCCCACCTGGCGAACATTGCTCTCGCTGAGCCCGGAGGCGGCCAGAGCAGCGCCGAGGCCAAGGCTGCCGCCGGGGACCGCTACAGCCCTCGCTCCCGGTGGGGAAACACAACACATCGCAACGCCGCCATCGCCCCTTTAAGGCTTTTCCTGACAAAACTGACGTACGTGGGGCGGTGTCACCTGTGGCTCCGCCCCTCTGCATAAGGGCGGCGGCAGGCGCGCGCCGCGGCAGTGAAGCGGGTGCAGTCGCGGCGCATGCGTGTGGCACTGGCGGCCGCGCGGAGCTGCGCGACACTGTCGGGGTGAGTGACGGCCTCGGCGGCACCGCCCGCGCCCCGCGGTCACATGGCGGCGGCGCCCCTCGG